>LPNX011036933.1:469508-490613 GCA_001517045.1 Pseudotsuga menziesii | reverse complement strand
ATGAACTGATACCAGGGAATGGCCGACACAAAAGGTCAAGGCAACTGCAGAATGGCCGACAAAGGTTTAATCCTTGAACAATGAGCACGACACAAAAGTGACTAGGCAGCTTTTGACACGAAATAGGATCAACGAAACAAATCTACAATGTAGGAGACATTGCCAGATTCCCCATATAATTGGAAGAGAGACCAACTGGAGGAGTAAGAAACTCTGAATCAGGATAAGGTCAAAAGACTAGGACCCAACTGTTGAGAGACTCAAAACTAGTGCTTTGTTCAAGGAAACAAGACTTGTTGCCATGATATAAAAAACATGGAAATAAACCTCCCCTTCCCCTCTTTCTTGTAAAGGTTTAACGAGTCCAAGAAAGCAAAATCGGGACCATCTTCATTTTTGGCAAGCTCGAAGAAAAGAAAGAAGAATTCTTGATAAGGCACTGATTCGTGGATTTTACGAGCCCGAACTAGTACATGCTCGACGGTGTTTTCATAGTTTAGAGAGTCTGAAAACTCCAAAGAAGACTCCAGGGGGGGTCCTTTTTCGTACAATTTAGTCTCCTGAGGCCGAAAAAGTATAAAACAAACCAAAGAAGAACTCTCTTAACTTCCGAAGAAGAAAAGGCGCACCTTTTTCGTATTTAGTCAGGAAGGTCCAAAAAAGGTTAAATCACCACCTACCCAACGCTCCTTCAAAAGCAGCATATAGCCTGAGTTTTACGAGTGTGAAGGAAGGCAAAATCACTCGGAAAGATCCATTTGATTACGAGAAATGGGGTTTACAACAATAAACTCGATGCTTTGTTCTTTAGGGTTTAACGAGCATGACAAAGACATAAAGTACACTCGGAATCTTTTTCATGTTTTGGTCCAGAGCACGAAAAAGAGAAAACTAAGCTCATACCGGGGGTTCCTTTTCCGTAAGTTTAGTCCCCCAGGTCCGGAAAAGAGATAAACCTATGCCTGAGAATACTCTTCTCAATTCAAAAAGAAAAGAGAGGGATCCTTTCTCGTATTATTCCACATGGTCCGAGAAAGAGATAACCTACCACCAATGTGGATGCCCATTCACATATTCTTAACGAGCCTGAATGGACAAGTTTACTCGGCAGTCAAGTCTATTTTGAGGAGTCAGACTTGGGCCTAAAGAAACTCATAATCTTTCCCGTGAAGTTTTAACGTGTCTGGAAAAGTCAACTCGCGGCCTCCTTATTGTTTTTAACGAGCTCGAAGGAGAGTAGAAAGAATGCTCTAAATGCGAGGAGACGAGTGTCATAGACAGGAGAAACTAGTTCCAAGCGCAAGGAACATACCTATGCATAATGCAAGGAAAGTGAGCAAGATAAGGACACTCGGGGAACGTCTCCTGAAGGTAAAGGGTGTCAAGTTGCAAAGGCAAAATGATACAAGGCTTAGTGGCAATGAGAACAAAGATGAGGTCTTATACAACGAGCTAAAAGCGTGGAAGCCGGCTTCAGGCTCATAAGCGCGAGCAAGGCACATGCAAATGCAATTACAGCTTGAACAACAAGGTGAGGCCCATAAACAGTTGTGAATCCAACTAATAATCCTGTCTCCAAGAAACAACAACATCAGAAGAAACGATCCGATGCGGGTCACTTTGGCAGAAACACTTGTGACTTTGCTGTCTTCTACAAAAGGAAAAGTCAAGGCAGAATCAACCGAAGAATATTCTATAGGACCAAGGCTCGAGGGTTTATAATCAATAAGATCAACCTCAGAAGAGAAGCGAAAATCAACAAGGGAGATAGAGTCTGCAGGAACAAAATCAAAATCACCGGAGCTGAGAAATTCATAGGAAAAAATCAAATTCATCAGGATCACTGACTTGCTTTTCAAATGAAGAATCAAAAGACTCAACAAAAACCAACATAAGAAAAAAATGAAGGCTTACTAAGCAAATCAGGGTTAGACTTAATCACAACTGAAAAAGAAGGTCAGACTGTATCAAAGACTCCAGGAAGACTTCATCCGAAAGGAGGAAATCATCCGAGATAGGACACATATCTGAACTTTCAAATGGATGGACAGAGTGGAGAGAAGGCTCTACAATCTGTATAGGATGACTCACCCGATCAACTACTGGGACCAAGTCCCGAGAAGATAAGCATGAAAACAGAGGCTGCTTCTCAGTAGCAATTGAACACAAATGACAAGAAGCCACATAGTTCACCTGTGGCGGGGTAGTGTCTACAGAAACACTGGGAATCAATAAAGGAAAGACTTGGTCTCTAGTTGGGTCAGGAGACGGATCAAGAAAATCCAACTGATCGATAGTGACAATTTCTTCACCATGATTAAAGTACATCACACGAAAGAATGTTGACACCACAGCTTGCATGGCATAGACATAATCACGTCCAAGGAGCATATTAAAGTCCAAGGGGTCTTCTATTACCATGAAGTCAACTAAGACGGTCTTCCCACCCAAAGTAACAGGTGTTTGAGGAAGAATTCCCAAGGCTAGACAAGTTCTTCTATCAAACGCCAGTAACTGACTAGCAGTCGACACAAGGCTGGGAGATCCCATACCTCGCCAAGCACAAGCAGACAAAATACTAACTGAGGCTCCTTCATCAACAATGCAACGAGTAATTGTATAGGGTTCAACTTTGACCTTTATCTGGAAAGGTGCATGGGAAGGAAGGCACGACTCAACTAGGCTATCCCAATCAAAGGAAGCAATCCGAGAGCTTGGTGGGGGTTGATCCGAAACAAGTTCAGTGCCCCCTTGTTCAGTAAGATCTGAACTGGCAGTGAAGAAAATGTGACTAGTAGACACTTCACTCTCCAAAGGAAGAGTGGGATTGATCGATACTGGGATCGATTCAACCGCTTGGTGAAAGTCACTCTCCGAAGGGAGAGTGGGATTGACCAAAGATGACATTGGTTCAATCACATAAGGAGCACTCTCCGAAAGAAGAGTGGGATCGACCAAATCTGAGATTTGTTTGACCACTTGATCAACCAAAGGTTGAGTAGGATGTTGAGAAACTATAGGGTTTTCAGAAGAACGAAATCCATGAGTCTTGGACCACACTCTTCGCACCTCTGGGATAGCAGGGCATATATGAGTAAGATGATATTCCTTGCATAGCACACAAGGGAACTTAAGATGATGCTTCGAATGACCAGTTTTCTCAACGGTATCAGCATGACTAGCAGTGGCTGACTGTTTGCTCTCAACATGACCTGCAGAGGATGAGAGTTTGCCCCCAGCGTGAACAACAGAGGCTGGGTGACTGGGTCCAACCTCACTAAGAGAGGCTGGTTGTTGAGAGACTCCATAATGTTCAAAAATGGGATGACCATGAATCCAAACTCTTCGCACCTCCGCAATAGAAGGGAATTTATAAGTAAGGTGGTCTCCCTCACAAAGCTTACAAGGAAACTTGAGCGTGTGTTTTGAACGGGTAGACTTGTCAACAGTGTCAACATGACTCGCAGTGGTTGACGAATTGTCTCCAGCGTGAAGTACAGAGGCTAAGAGATTGCCCCCAGCATGCCTGGCAGAGGCTGAGAGACTGGGTCCAACATGACTTGTAGAGGTTGGACGGGCACCATTAACGTGAACAACAGAGGTTGAATGGTTAGGATCAACATGCTTTGCAGCAGTTGAGTGTGTGCCCCCAGCGTGAAGAACAGAGGCTGGGTGAACGGATCCAATGTGAACAACAGAGGTTGGATGGGGAGGTTCAACTTGAACACCATAGGTTGAACGAGTAAACTCAACGTGAACACCAGAGGCTGAGTGACCGGATCCGACATGACCTGACAAGGTTGGAAGGATCCCACCAGCTTGATCACCAGAGGCTGGATGGATAGCTCCAACATGAACAACAGAGGTTGGATAGGAAGGTTCAACTTGAAAACTAGAGGTTGAACGGGTGCACTCAACGTGAACACCAGAGGCTGAGTGACCGGATCCGACATGACCTGAAAAGGTTGGAAGGATCCCACTAGCTTGACCACCAGAGGCTGGATGGATAGCTCCAACATGAACAACAGAGGTTGGATAGGAAGGTTCAACTTGAAAACCAGAGGTTGAACGGGTGCACTCAACATGAACACCAGAGGTTGAGTGACTGGATCCAACATGACCTGAAAAGGTTGGAAGGATCCCACCAGCTTGACCACCAAAGGCTGGATGTATAGCTCCAACATGAACAACAGAGGTTGGATAAGAAGGTTCAACTTGAACACCAGAGGTTGAACGGGTGCACTCAACATGAACACCAGAGGTTGAGTGACTAGATCCAACATGACCTGCAGAGGTTGGATGGGTGCCCCCAGCCTGAACAACCGAGGCTGGGTGGTGAGGTTCAACTTGACTTGTAGAGGTTGAACGGGTGCCCCCTTGCTTATGTGCTTTCTTCCTATTCCTCCTTCTTTTACTCCTTTTAGACTGCCGGTTACTAGTATCAGTACTTTCACCGCATGAGGTAGAAGGAGGAGGAGAATTAACTACAGGTGAAGGGGAGACAATGTTTTGATGCCCTTGATATAAGGAGCTTACTTGAGAAGCATCAGGAGCATTCAGGATAGTTGGAGTGGAAAACAACCACATCGGTAGCCCTAGGGTGAATCCTGGAAGATTCAAGGTGGCCATCAAGGGAACACCAACATTCCCTGTGAGAGGAATAGAACAAGGAGCTCCCATCATGGGGATCTCTTGGTTAGTGTTCAAAGGGGTGTTAGCCATAGATTCAAAACAAGAGACAAAGTCTGAGGTTGATGGACAACCAAAATTACCAAGCAGACACCTAAAGGCCCACTAAGTATAGACAAACCACACAGCACTCACTAAAAAATTCCTAAAGCCCAAACAGACAAACAGGTATAAGATGTACTTTCCAGAAGAAAGCTGATAGACAGTTACTTGGCGTCCTTGAGGTGGTTCTCAGGCACAAGCGGAGGAATCATCCACCCCCCTCCTGCACTTTCCACAAGGGTTACCTTCCAAGCCCGTCCAAGGTCAACCAGAAATAACCTTCCGGTTTACCTGTGTATGAACCCTAGATGTCAAGAGACTAAAGGCTACCTTGGCAATACCAACAGTCTGGGGGGACAGTTGCAAGCCGGACTCGTACGCATGGGCAAGGTAGCTGAGCCCGAAACTCTGTCTAGGACAGAATCCCCAGATGCGCAAAATTCCTGAGTTACGCTTTGACAAGGATTCAGAGGGTTATCTCCTCTGTCCAAGCCTCCACGCAGCCTCGTGCTTAACTCCCGTTTGAGAGGAGCTTCCCAGATACAGTGATAAAGTCAAGGATTTACCTAGTGATAGGCCAACTACATTTGAAATTTAACACTTGTGGGGAGTTGAAACTCCCTAACCCACAAGTCTAGCCTAATCTAGTTGGTGTATGACCCTATAAAATAAAACTTACTAGTAATTTTTAAAATTATATCGTTTATTTTATGGGCTGTTTCTTACTCAGAGGGTAAATGGCATGAAACTTATGTGGTGTTTTGACTCAAAATTGAAACAAAATGACTAAGCAAAGAGATATGAAATGCCAAAATCAAATAGCTATTCTCTTTATATTTCTTTTTCAAATAGAAAACTTGAAAGCCAAAAAAGATCAAATATTTTTATATATTTTCAAAAACAATGATATGCCATGCAATCTAGACTAAAAACCTAATCTACATGCATATAAAGCAAACATATGTTTTTTTATTTTTCTTTTATAAATGCAAAAGAAAAAATTAGCCTATCAACTAATGCAAGCAAATACTGAAAGCAAAGCAAATAGACAACTACTCTACACCCCAAAAGCAAACCCTAGGTCTCCCTAAAGTTGAATATAAACCTCTCTTGAAAGAAAGGCTCACAAAGATAGACAAGCCAACAACTTTGGAATGAAGAGACTGAGCGATAAGACTGACATAAACAAAGGTCAACAAGTCCCAAGTATCAATCTAAACCTACAAACAAAGGCTGCTCAGTACCTTGTCCAACAAGGTCAAGCCAAAGAAAGAGGTGGGGGGGGCAAGCAGCACAAACAAGTGAACGTTCTTTTTAATTTTCTTTTATAAAGGCAAAAGAAAAACTACCTACAAAGAAAAAGCATGCAGATAACAAGAACAAAGCAAAAGGAACTCTGCTATACAACCACCAAACAAACTCTAGACTGAACTAAAGTCAGCATAAACCCTACTTGGAAGGAAGGCTTGCATAAAAGACAAGTCAACTATTTTGGCATGGTGAAGTTAACCAACAAAACAAGAAAGAAACCAGCACCAACAAGCTTCTGAAATCAAACAAAGACCACTAACAGAGGCTGATCAGAAACATAGGCCAAAAATCAAACCAAGCAAAGGAGATGGGGGAAAGAGTAAAGAACAAACCCTAATGCTATAAAAAGGCTTACCACATAGATAGAGAACAAGGAAAAGGGATGACACTAACTCCCTAGAGTCATGCACCTGCAGAGGACCCTAAAAGACCTACCCAAAACACCTTCAAACAGAAGAAAAATCACAAAAGAGGAAAAATCACTGTTTAAAGGGGCATTCGTGACTGTCTATAAGTGAAACCCGCGAATGATTCGCGACTGTTCAGTACAGTAACCCGCGAATGCAAGAAAGTATTCACGACTGTTCAGAAGAGCAACTCGCGAATGGGTGGAAAAATTCTCCAAAAAGGTCAAAAACCACCTTAAGAAGGCAGGGGAAGTGTTCTATCAGATTTATAAAGTGTTCCTAAGTGGCAAGAAGGACCTGAAACAATGCAAAAAGCTGAAAGAAATCAAGAGAAAAAACCCAAACAGACAAGGCTATCCCCAGTGGAGTCGCCAGTTCTGTTGTAAAGGAAATTGTCCTATGGCTAGGGTTTAAGAGGCCATCAACGTACTGGGGTTGAAAGAGAGATGCACAATGTTCAGCAAGTATATATAAACAAGATTCAGAGATGAGAAAGATCCACACCTGACTAACCGATGGCTGATCCAAACTTTCTCTTCAATCCTCTTCTTGCTCCTCTCGCTCCAAGAGACCTGCAAAACAAGTTGTACCTTCCTCAAGCCATTATGACCACATATAAGACAATGATAATCAAATGAATATGAAACAATAATCTGAATAACATTATAATATGATCATAAATAGAGATTCAATCACACATTGAACAATGATTTGGGAAGAAGAAGGACATCACATCTTTATTAATCTTGAAAACAAGTACAAGTATACCTTCTCTTCAAGTTTGGCACCTCACGAAACCTTGATCTGGTTCTGCTGCTTCTCTTCTCCAAAGAATTCAGCCTCCAAGCTCTGCAACAAAACGGGAAGACCTCCAGGGAAAAGGTGTGGGCAAAGAGAGTTCCAATTCCTCCAGCATAACAGTGCAAAAATTCAAGTCCCCTTTCATGGACCTCCCTACCTCTATTTATATGGTAAAGAAGAGTTAGGGGCGAAGCCAAAGTGGTTACAACTGAAGGAGTCAGTTGTGTAACTACCCAAACTAATCCCAAAAGGTGTGTTTTTATGTTTTAATGTTAAGATACATATTCGCGACTATGAAGGAGGACAACCCGCGAATGATCCGTGAGTTTCCACAAGAGCAACCCGTGAATATATCCATTCGCGACTTGTAAAACACAAGAGTCGCGAGTGATTCGCGAGTTGCACATAAGGAGAGTCACGAATACACAAAAAATGCATTTTTAAGGTATTTCTAGGCATTTTTAGACTTTGGTTTTTTCTGGAAAGTTTTAGCTAACAGAAATACCTTTCCAATGGTGTATAAATGAGGTCAAACGGAGTTACAGAACTCAAGATATGGGTCCTCCAAGATAGGTGTTTTTTCAGTGACTTTCATGAAGTGCTGACATGCGACGAAATCATGGGAAAGTGATCACAGGCAGAGAAGTGTCATTTTGGGATATAATAGATATTAATAGAAATATCTTTTCCTGTCCCGTAATGGGTATTTGAATGAATATTGTATCCATCGGAATATGTCAAATGCTTTTACATTAATGATTATATATGCTAGAATAGATCTAACACCATGAAATATGGTATGCTTGTATTGTTTACTTGTTGTTGAGGAAGTATTATATATTCAATTCAAGCTGAAGATTGGAAAGCTCAACGAGGATTTACTTCAACCATCCGGAATAAGGTACGAGGTTTGATCCTTTAGTGTTAGACATTTTATTTCTATTGGATGTTGGGAAAAGATTGATTTCTGGAGTCTAGCTGTCTGTTGTGGTACCCCAAGCCATAGGAATTTCTCTCCGTAACAGAAATGGCGACTCCGCTGCGGAGTTCCTAGTAATTGTCCTTTGGGGGTTGATTTCTTAGCATTCAATGTATTTGAATTGCTCTCTCTCTCTTGTTTCTGTGTCGGGTATGGGGGCATGTATGCCTGGTAGAGCCTGATTGGTGTGAATTTAGTCTCAGCCTGTCTGTTTGCCTTGAATTTGTGCATCTTTTTTGTCACATACCCCAATTTTGTAAAATTATGTAAATTGTTTTATTATATTTCTGAGACATTATGTTAAACTTAATCCTAAGTAGGGATTGATGACTCATCAGAGTCAACAGTAATGGAGTGTAATTCAGAATATTTTATTATTAATAAATAAATTATGGAGACAACAGCATGGGAGAGCTATTAAAAAGAGGTTATTGGTCAAACTGGTGGATGGAACTAGGTGGAAAGGCAAAAGACAAGTGGCAGCATCCTCAAACACTTCCTAAGTTGTAGGTGGCAACTTCCCTATATTTGGGGTCATGATTCCCCAAGAAAGTGGAATCAGAGCAGGTGGCTCATTAAATGACAGTTAACCCAACAAAGACCTAGGCAATCTTTTAAAAGTACTCAATGAAGAGAGCTGAGGCTGCTCAGTTATTTTTCCAGAGAATAATCATTCAGGTGGAATGTTATTTAGGAAATTCATTGGGGAAAAAGGGTAAACAGTAAGGAAGTTGTTTGAGAGGAATGCTGCAGTAACTTGGTTATTTACAGCTTTTTAGCTGGGAGAGCTTACTGATAAGTTCTGAGATTATATTGACTTGAAGACTGGGATCTAACTTTGCTGCACCTAGTTCCAGCCAGGGAGACCAGAGCAAGCTCGGGGGTCCTGAGAAGTCACTGTTTGAGTGCTCTCCAGGAGTTGGTAGGGAGGAACAGCCTCCCATTGCTGTTGTTGTCCACAGCTTAAACAGGTTCTGTCACTTATTTCTTTATGTTTACTGGGTATGAATGGATGCATGTTATGTTTATTTTATATGTCTGAGGAGTTAGTTAGTTTAGTAAATTTAGTATCTTAGAATATCAGTAGTTAAATCTGTTAAAATTTACTGTGTTTTTCCACATCTGGGATCACCAAACCGTACTCCAGCACAGTATCTCGGTATTGAGAAGTAGTATGCTTCTGAACCGAGTTTCCTATTTAATTACTTTCAGTAACCACAAGTGTTTCACCAGTTTATAAGTTACTGTATCTTTGTTTTAACTATATCTTGTTTTCTATAAATGCTACTGTACAGTATAGAAAGCAGAAGTTAGATTGGAATACATATTGTTTTACTATATAGTGTCCTTCCTTGTTTTCGAATGATTTTATTTCTAGAAATTAACTCAAAGCAAGAACAAGTCACAGAGCTATTATTTCTCTTTATTCAGATATTAACATGTTAATACTTGTACTTATAGAATATTTGGTAAGAGTAAACAAATGTAAATTTATTCATAATCAAGCAAGCTAGCTATAACTGTGATATTTTATTAATGATATAGTTCCTTTACTCTTTCTTTTATTTTCAATTTCTAACATTACTTATAATGATAACTATAACTTTTATGGAATAAAAATGCATGCTATTATATATATAGTTATACAAAACAGACCATAAGAAGTGTTAAATAATTCAATTTCATTTATCATCATAAGTAAATAATAATTTAACTGATAGAATTAGTATCTGTGAATCAGTACACGAAATTAAATAGAATAATGCTATTTTCTGTATGCTTTAAAATAAACATAGGTTATACTTATGGAGAATTTAAATTTCCAATAAAGACAGGTTTATTATTTTGCTTTAGTGAGTATTATAGTTATAATAATAATATTATACTTTTATATTATTTAACATAGATAGCATTCTATTTCCGAAAGTAAGTCTTAGATTTACTAGAGCTTTAGAGTAAGTATACTGACTGTACTTGGGGGTTTTTGCAAAAAGGAAGAAATTAAAAACCCTATATTATTATCAAAGTATAAACACTACATTTTATACAATTTCTTACTAATAAGAAGGTTAAATTATAAACCAGAAGATAATACTTACTGTTCAGTATACAAATTAAAAGTTTACCTGTGCAGTACTATAAAACTTAACCAGTAACCTAATGTTACAGCCACCTCCTTATCTTGCTTTATAATATTAAAAGAAACAGAAACAGTATTATTCTTCTTCTTTGTAATTTAGGGTTTAACCCTACCAATACCAGTTTCTGTCAATAAAATAATAACTGTGAAATAAGACAGTAATCTATATACGACCGCATTGTAAAGGCTGTCATAAACATGTAGATTACATTTTGCTTATACAAATAGTAAATGAAAAATAAATGCAGTAATACAAACAAGCTACAGAAGAAGAAAAGATAAATATATTATTATTATAGACATTGGGTAAAACATCCAGTTTTCCAAACATATACAGTAAAATAAGAAGTCGAGGTCTCAACCTCATCTGCAGGCAGGCTTACAGCTCAGTGCCTCTACAGTATTATCTTTTACAGTATTTTAAATACCGAAATAAAACTATTATTTACAACATTGGCTTAAGCCGCAACGCCCTCACATCGCGTGAAGGGTTTCACCTATTAGTTCTTAAAACCAGTAGCCTTAAGGCCGAAATGAAGTAGCAAGGGTTTCATGCTTCTTAAGCCAACCCATGAAAGTTCCAATTGAAAACCATAAGGAGGACCAGCCATGGTGTAACCAGGCTTACCAGGTGTGCAGCTCGCTTGCCCAGTTCTTCTCACCTTTTGGCCGCGCCTTTGAAGTTATAAAAGTCTGCATTCACAAAGAATGAACCCTACATAAGAATTCCGTAACATGTTAAAGAAATTTAAAGTTTTAAAAGTTAAACAGTAAACAAAAATGTAAGTCTTTACCTGTTCGTGAAGGAGGCACGACTGTCGACTTCCTTGTCACAGCTCACAGGAAACCCCGGTGAAAGGCAATAACACTGGCGAGGGTTCGGTTCGGTCTGTTAAGGAAGCGTTAATGGAGGAGCGAAGGACTTCACTTCAAACATACAACAAATGGAGCAAGCCACAACCAGGGAACGACATGGAGGAGTCTATACAGGGTAAAGACCACGCAGGGATGCTCAGCACCATTGCAGAGTGACCAGCGCCGAGAGGGACGGAGGAAATAAAGTTTAGGGTTCACTTACAATGCTTATATCCACGCAGTGCATGGTTGGAATGTTGCCACGACAATGGTTTAATATATCACCAAGAGTGGGTTTCATTGCATAGTCAACCAACGTTTTTCAAGGGAGGAATGATTTTCCGAATCATTCGTTGATCAAGGTTTATCCAAAGTCGTTGAGCGAGGACCTTAACCTAGGCTGCATGCAAATGATGGTGTTCATTACTCTCCACTATAATATGTCAAACCTTGAAAATCATAAGTACATTGCCTAACTACATCATAGAAATTATGAGCTCGATGGTTGGAAATTATTCGATAGGAATCTTAACCTTGTTTTATAGTTTATACTCATTGGAGGTAAGTATAATATAACATATATGTTATAATTTATGAGGTTTTATAGTTTATAAATTATAACATAAATTATAGTTTATAGAGTCTCTTACCTTCTTTCGAATTTTTATGCTTACAACGAATTTATAATAATTACTCTAAAATTATGATTTGCAGCGTCACAACTTCTTACCTGTACATCTGTAAGAAAAGTAGAAACCGTTGCGTTAGCTCGAAAGCTAAGTAAGCCCGGTTAGGCATAACAGTTCACCTTATGGTCACAAAAGGAACAAAAGTCAGTAAGCTGAAAAGTATGTTCTATAACTAAACATACCAACTGATAAATTCAATAACAAGCTGTTAATACATAACTAATTAATATTAGTTAAACTGCTTTACATTAATGTAACTAATTAATGTTAGTTAATCTATTTAACTTTAATGTTTTCTAGATATAAAAATTTTAATTTTTTCGGAAATTTTGGGGTTCTGACATTTTTCTTCCTGTACGCGGGTTTGTCACTTACAGTCGCGTATACACGCGGTTTCCCCTGGGATTTCTGCGTATACACGCGGGTTTACTGCGCATGGTCGCGTATACCCTGGTTTTTACCTTTTTGTGGAAGATAGTGGATTGCTGGGTGAATTCTGTTAGCTGCTGAGTCTCCTTCAGCACTGCTTGAGTCTGTTAATACCTCTGTGTTTGACCAGAAACGTTTTTTTTAGCCTAAAATTTTTCTTTTAGGAAAGTTCTTGTCATGGCATCTTTGATTTTTTGTTTGAGATTAGTGCATTAGAGTCCTTTTGCCTTAGTGCTTTGCTGGAATGCTGTTTATGTGTGCTTGCAGAGTCTAGGGTGGGTAGAATCATTCTTTTGCTTTTTGTATCTTTTTATTTTCAAAAAATCCAAAAACATTTTCTTATCATCATGCATTGCATTTTGCACTTTGCATTGTACTTGCACTAGATCTAGATTTGCTTTGGAGTAATAGTTAGGACTTCATATAGGGAAATTTGCAATCAGCATTTGAAGAAGAAATTGTGCATTACACGTAGTATGCATACCCTGTTTTCATGGACACAATGCATTTGCATTGATTGTTAGGTGTGCATTTTGCTTCTTGTTGCGTCATAACACCATTAGTTGCATGACTATATCCTATTTTTGAGTAATAAAGCCAACTAAAATCAACGTTAATTAAAATGAATTACACTCTTTTCTTTTCTAGGGTGCACCAACAAGCTTAGGTTTTAGGATCTTGGAATAGTTCATTGTAAGTTAATTCTCCAAGATCACTAAACGACAACAACTAGGTGTCTGTCCAGGGAGTGTGTGAAATCCTTGATATAACCAGCATTCTCAGGATCCTCCTCTCAAAAGGGAGTTAAGCACGAGGCAGTGTGAGCGGTTGTTGATTGGGATAACCCCTGGTCGGTAACTGTGTAGCATCGATGATATAGGCAGGATTGTATTCGTATCTGGGGGCTCTTTCGAGAGTTTCGGGCTTTGCTACCCTGCCCATATGGTCAATCCCACCTGCGACTGTCCGCCTGAGCTTTGATTATATTGAGGTGACCTTAATGACCTTACCTAGGATATCGAGGGGGTACTTGTAGAGGTTATTCTGCATGTGTCCCAACCAGGTTGGGGTCGAAAAGCACAGTCGCTTTACGCGTTGAAGCTGAGGGCCACAATAATTGGTTACGTACCTCCGCTTGTGGTGACAAGGGCCTCTCAAGCCTCTCCTAGGCGAGACATACCGGCCACATTCGGGAGCTCACTTATCCAGCCTTTGTTTGCTTGCATTTGGCTTTAGATTTTATTAGTGATTGCTCTGTGCATGCTAGTTGGCCTAGGGTTGACGTAAATAGAGAGTCTTTGCTATTTTTTGAGTCATTGTGGAGTCGGGTGCGGTTTCGCGCCGTTCTCATCGGTTAGCAGGAATTCCGCCTTCCACTTCTCCTCCTCCTTTGGGAGAGGGGTCTAGACTGTCCAGGCGGACTATGTCACACACTGATTCACACACCATGGAGGATCATTCAGAGACTATTCTTGAGCCACCTCCTCCCATTCGTATTGACGATGGGGAACTTACTCCTATGTACGATCCTTCACCTGACCTAGCTGAGTTCGGTCCTGTGATTTCCCAGATAGGATATTTACATGATAGAGGGATGATTCCCCATTGACACGTTACTGGTATGGAATGCCGGATGATGCCGAGACTCACTTTGACCCTCCTAGCACTAGCTACGGTAGTTATGTTACGACTGGTTTTCCTATGCATGATTTGACATTTCATGTTGAATCCGACTTTGAGCCTAGCACTATGCCTGGGGGAAATCCCATGCCTTACCTTGCGGAGAGGTTTGGGAGTACTAGTCACATTGCACCTTCCATCCCAGTGGTGGAAGCCCCATCTTATATACCTCCTAGGTCTAGAGTTAGTGATCTGATAGGGATACCAGGTTCCAGACGAGTGACGATAGGCACTAGTACATATCTTCTTATAGAGATTCCTTCGTCCTCTCTTCCGAGTTTTTCAAATGTAAACCCTCCACCTTACTCACGTGGTCCTTCAAGTCGGCACGTAGCTACGATTCAGATCCGTACTGCGATTACTAGACCAATTGTGTCCCAAGCCTACATACCACCCGTGGTTTTGGGAGGTTATGTTCATGTTTCTAGAGGTCAGATTGCTACTTCCATGACATATATCCCTACTTCCGGTATGTATATTCCTACTTCTGGAATGTATCTCCCTACCTATGGAGTGTCTCATGGGGCATCACAAGCGATGACCTATGGACCCTATTATGGGACGCAGTATGGACAGGTCTCTCCACCTTATGGAGGCGGGTATTCACAACCTGCTTACTCTCCTAATTACGGCTTTGTAGCTCCTACTAGTTAAGGTCCACCTCATTATGGTACTTCCATGCCACCCTACATGGGTCATACAGGAGGAGGTCACTATGGCCAAGGTCATGGTGGTAATCAATCCTATATGAACCAGGGAGCGGTCCATAGACCTCATCATCCTAGGCTCCCTTTCCTCACGATACTCAATCTACCTGACTTATCGAGACTTACAAACGATCCTGTGGCTCATGACCCGGCTTGGCCGGCTGTCCCTACCAAGCTTCCTTCGGACATACCCAAGTTCGAAGGCAAACCAGGAGAGGATCTGAGCGAACACATTACGACATTCCACCTATGGTGCTCTTCCAATTCATTGCATCAGGACTCAGTCCGTTTAAGACTATTTCAACGCACCCTTACAGGGCCTGCGGCGAAATTGTATATAGAGTTACCTAGGGGTGCCTTTACTTTGTTCGACGACCTTGCGATGAATTTCCTTAATCACTTCCAGCTACTAGTGCGCTATGATGTTGGTACTGAACTCTTGTTAACATTTCAGCAAGATAAAGCCACCCATATTTCTGATCATATTCAGGAGTGGCGTAGACGGAAGAGATTAATTAAAGCCTTTATACCGCCGGAGTTCCTCCTTGAGTGGTTCCTCAAATCTTTATTGCCATATATAGCGAAGGATGTTTCCACATCCGGAGTGCAGAATGAGGAACAAGCAATCTTTAGGGCGCAGGAACTAGACTTGATCTATGCTTACTCTGGTTTGTTATATGAGATTATACCCAACGCTCCTCATTCTAGTTTCGATCCCAAGGTCAAACCTGGACCACATGCTGATGGAATTGTGGGTAGTGCAAGTAAGAAACCTGCAGGTTCGGTTGTGAAACAAGTTGCTTAGTTGTCAATCAACCAATCTGCCTCAGGAAAAGCTACGACTTCGTCTCAGCCTTCCCAAACGGCGAATGTACTTGCTGTGCAATCGTCCGACCAGAATGGTAACCATCAACCCGGACGGAATAGAAAAAAGGGTAAAAACAACAATAATAAAAAGGGTGGGAATAAGAACAAAAATGCCAACAATAATGACAACAAGGGTAAAAATACTGGGGGGGGACAAGCAGAATAAATGTAAGGTTAAGTTTCCTTGCAAGCTATGTAAGGACGATCACCTCACTTACTTGTGCCCTAGAATGGATGAAGCTTCGAAGTTCATAGCATAGGGCCCAGCTGTGTTAACGAACCCTTTACCGCATAACCAGAATATGAACTCAAAGTCCCATGATCAATCTAGTGATGAAGATCCTGCTGAAACTAGTGGTTGTGGGTGCATTAATATGGTCCATGCCATGAAAGTTGTGACGCGTGTGAAAGATTATACTTCGTCACAACCCAACCCAGGCAAAGAACCTGATCCACCAGGAACCCCTTTGCGCATTGAGAAACCTGCGGATAAACTTGAGGCTGCACCTCGCATTCCTAAGGGGGTACTTAAGCGTTCGGGGCATAACCCAAATGCCCGAGCCACCCAGAATTATTTAGTTGTCGAGGACTTGGGCCATACTCCTTGTGCGATGTCTGCATTGGAAGTGCTTCAGAGTTGTCCGTCGCAAAGGAAGGCTTTGCTTTCCGCTCTTGGTGTGAATGGTGATGATTCTTCCTCAGTGATCACATTTGAAACCACAGGACATCAGCCTCGCTTGCCCTACTATGTGTCCCTTTTGGTGCATGTAGAATGTCTTAATATGATCGTCAAGCGCACTGTGATTGACGAGGGCGTTGCTGCTTCTGTGATGTCTTTGTCTTGTTGGAAGGGTCTTGGTTCTCCTGAGTTGTCAAAATCTACGACCATGTTAACTAATTTTGATGGGAGATCGTTTAGGCCACACGGTATCTTCCCTTCCCTTAAATTCCATTTGGGAGGGAAGACCGTTGTGATAGAGGTTGAGGTGGTTGATGCACCCCTCAACTACAGTCTCTTATTGGGAAGGAAATGGATGTATAGTATGCAAGCCGTTGCGTCTTCCGTGTTTCACGTTGTATGCTTTCCACATAATGGGAAGATTGTAACGATTGATCAAATGGCATTCAAGAATCCACCTGTTACTGCATCTTCGAAAGCTTCGGTTCTGAAAGTTGAACATTCCCAGCCGGCAACTGGGAGTGTGGGTGTAGGCATGTATCCGTCCCTCATGGGAACCTTTAGTTGTCCTGCACCCGTCCTCATGATAGGATCTAGTTTCGATGGTGCTTCCACGTCTACGAGATCGTGCCTTTTCGCACAAGTCATATGGGAGATCCTTGGATTCTTCCTTCATTGAGTCCTTCGAGTGAGCCCATTGAGACGAGTGTGCCGTTGCCTGCAGTCATGATAGCTTACCAAGCTAATATTCATTCTGCTGCAGAGCCTTGTTCTTCTTCTTCGCAAACGGAGGAGGAAGACCCCTATGTGCTTCTGGCATGGGCAGTACAGTCTTCTCATGCCCACGACTACCTTGATACGGTTTTCCCTTCAGATGAAGTGATTATCTAGGCTAGGTTGGGAGTTGAGCCACCGTGGGAGGAATTCCATCATAGATCGGACTTTCTTCTAGAGCTTGACCGCTTGGAGAGTGAGGAGATTCCTTTGTTGAAGTTAGCCGTGGAACTCTTACCAGACACTTCGCCTTTGGAGGAGCATTTGGTTCACCTTGAGAAACTCGATGAGCAGTGTAGAGATGCCTTGGTGACTCTGGAGGTTAATAAGCATCGCGTAAAGGCCCAATACAATAAGTCTGTCCGTCCAAGAGTGTTTAGTGAGGGAGACTTGGTCCTTTTGTGGGATCAATCGAAAGAACCCTTGGGGGCAGGGAATTTCAATCCTATGTGGTGTGGTCCTTACGTGGTCAAGTGTGTATTAGAGAAGTATGCCTACGAGCTAGTAGATTACGAAGGGACGGCCTTGGCCGAGCCTAGAAATGGGCTCTATCTCAAAAAATACTATGCATAATATTTAGCCAAGGATGCTTGTTGTATATTATTATACAGCTTTTTTGCATAGTTAGGTCTTGTTTATCGTGATCGGGTTTGTGATTAGTTTCCGTTTCTTGTGGAAGATGTCAATGGAGTCTTCCACCTACATAGGATTCGCGGATGGTGCAAGCCGTCACACTCAGCACTCAGCCTCAGCTGCTTGGGTGATTTATACTCCTATGGGTCAAGTACTGTCTTCAGGAGGTGTATGTCTACGGCCCTCTTCCAACAATGTTGCTGAATATAGCGTCGTTATTGAGCTTCTACGGGATGCCATTTCACATGGCGTTCTCTCTCTTGAGGTACGTCTTGATTCAGAGTTAGTAGTGTCACAGCTCAATGGTTTGTACCATGTTAGAGATCCGACGTTATTGAGGAGATTCTTATGTGTGAGATTGTTAGAACGGAAATTTGAGAATATAACATATATACACATTCCAAGAAATTCTAATCAAGTTGCTGACTCATATGCTAACTACGTGTTAGATTGGAATTTGTTTCATTCATCATAAATTAATCATAAACACAATTTTTACACATGTAAATAAATAAACCGATCACCATAAAACTTTTTATACATATCAAAAATGTGGTAATACATAGTGTCATAATACAAAATTGGGGCTTTGAAAGCCACCATCATATACACGGTAGTACAAAATAGACACACTCCCAGGTGTCTAGTTCTGTGGAGGTGGAGGAGGGTTGTGATCATGATATGTCACCACAGCTCTAGCTAGCCGCCGGAATAAACGCACCCATGCGCGTGGTACACCTACCACCTGTCTCTGCATAGCCTCAAGCAAGTCCTCGACTTGCGCCATGGGAACCCTGTGAGTCAGTCGCACGAAGTTGGTATGGATGTTTTGGAGTGTTCGCTCCGCATCCACACCGGTGATATCGTCTCCTCTTCCCCTTCGTCTATGACATGGGAAGCCCTTTGGTCGCCGTGGTCCCACATTTGCACATGAATGGTAGATGTCATTATGTATTGTCACCCAAAAACATGTCTTTTTGATTCCATATAATCAAGAAAACACAAAAAAATTAAATACTTCAAAAATTTTAAAAAGAGTGAGGGTCAAGATTCATTACCTATGTCTCCATATGCTGATCCTGGTGGAAATGGCATGTCCGGATCCCCCCAGAAATCTATCCCTGCATAAGGGTAGTCATCTATGGCAACAATCTGTCATCGCCACCATGGAAAAAAGTCAGCTGGATAGGGTTTGGCCACCCTACCACCCCCCAGTCTGTGCATCACATCTGCCCAACGTCGTTGGGCCAGATCTCGAGCCCTGTGGAGAGGAACATCCACTCTAGGGCTCAATCCTAGAACATGCTCAAAGAAAAACGTGCTCAAAATGCTGCTGAACCCGAAGTTCCATATCCTACCTGCCTTACACTCACTGAGCTGGTGTTTCATGTTGCTCAGTAGTGAAGTGCTCCAGTCATAGATGGTCGGTGTCATACACTCCACCGCATAGAACATCAGTGGCCGAGAGGCCTGATGGAGTGATGCTAATCCTGCTATCCTGCCCAGCATCAGTAGTATGGCCTTTAGGACTAGCACCTATATAGCGTTGGTGGGAACTTGACTCCCCACCTTCTCAGTAACTGGGTAGCAGTACACAGCTATGTACTCATCGATAGTAATCCCATGACCTGCACCACCTCGAGAACGAAGGTTCACCACCTCCCCTCGTCTAGATAGGATTGTGATAAAGTAGATATCCTCCACCTCAATGGTGAGGGACATACCGTCTATCCGGAAGGACTCTGAGTCTAGATCCCAATAGTCTACCAGCATCTGTAGCAGTCCTGGTTTGGCCCTCAAGCCACCTAGGCACTAAAACTTGTAGAGTCCACACCTTCTTAGAGCTTTTTGAGCCATTATGTCGGCCCTTACTGCTTCCTCTACTTCACCATGCTCGTGTTCTCGCCACTCTAGCACCATCCTGCATGAGAAATTGACCAAATGTCCATTAGATTCTTGTAAATCCTCTTGCACGGCGCCATACGCGGCTGTTTTGCAAACAGTCGCGTATGTACGCAGTTTCCAGCCCCTTTTCCGTGTATAGCCAGCCCTATACCCGGAAAAAGCCTCGATACCCACGTGGGCCGCAGTGCTCATGTAGAATTGGCCTTAAAAACCTCATTTGACCATGAAAACTTGTAAAAATTGTATTGAAATGCAAGCTGAGAGCATGAGTAAATACCTGGAAGAAACAGTTGTGAATTTCGCCGGCTAGATCTCCTGGAATTTGCAGTTGAAAATCAGAGCTCCAATGGGTAAAAGTTTCAAATGATTTCTATTTTTTACTATTTATAGAAAATTTTTTAAATGTTTGAAAATTTTTACCCCCTTTCCTATAGTTTTGACCGTTTCTAACCATTTTGGACCGTTTCTGACCTAATCTGTGATGTAGAAGACCGTTTTCAGCGCCGTTTCAGCCTTTGGATTGACCCGTTCATACTGATCTCAGGTATAACATCTACACTGGCATATAGGTTAGGTTCACCACTGTTTGCATTTTGCATGACCTTATGACCATGTCACTATATCCTTAGGTACGAACCCACTCTATTATGTCACGAAACCTTCTTGCTGCTATAGAAGTGGCATGATATGAGTGGTAGAGCCTCACCTTACATGGGTACCCTAGTTAGCACCTTATTTGCAGTTGGTTCCCATGCTGATGTTTCTCCCTTTAGGGTGTGGGAGTCCGTTGTATAGTATTGCCATGACATTTCGCAAGAGCCTCATACTCCTCTTGATCTTATGCTGGCCATGATCCCTCGGACTCCCTTGTATCAAGTTGTGGATGCATTATCATGAGCTTTTCCTGTCTTATTGAGCTTTATGCTGGCTCCCCTGACATTGCATTTCAGCCGTATAGCCTAAGCTTGTCTCATGTCTAGCCATGCAGAGCCTTTCTTTATATCCTTTGCAGCTTGATTCCTTTTTACCGGGAGGGGATTTTCCCCCAAGTGTCGATATCCTACACATGTATCCTTGCATTGAGCATAGGTATGTTCCACTGCTTGGAACTAGTTTGTTTGCCCTAAATGACACTCGTCTCCTCCTAGTTTGTAACTATAAAGCTAGTTTATTCTTTTTTCAAGCTTTTCAAATAACTGAAAAAGACCAAAAAAATCAAAAAACCAAAAAGCCGGACAAGAAAAGATATTATCTTTGGCAGCTTTCGAGTCGTGTCGCCTTCTAACAGAGCATTGTATATCACATCCATTGTTTGGGTTATAGTTTGACTTAGGAGCTGTACTCATTATCTATGTTTAGCTCCACCGACTGGTTAAGCTTCCAGTCCCTATGGAGCCTCTATTGATGCCTCCTGCGTCATAAGAGATGTCCCAGTTTGTATATCGAGTCTATGCTTCCTTCATTCAGTCACCATATGCCGTTATGCTCTTGTTCGAAGGAAGTTGAAACCCGAGTCGG
>LPNX011036933.1:458728-469356 GCA_001517045.1 Pseudotsuga menziesii | reverse complement strand
TCGTGCCAGTGTTCATGAGATTTCAGCTCTCGTGACTTGTTCCAGTATATATCAGACATTTCCAGCCACTATGGAGATCTTGATCTATTGTATATCTTCAACCTATGTGGAGATCATGGTCCTTTGTATATCTTCATCATGGATATTCTGATCTATGTATATTGTACATGGCGATGACCACATATGTGTTATCATGTTTCATGCCTATTCATGGCCATTGTACTCTTATGTATCTGGGACTGCTATATGTATTTGCAGTTATATGCAGAGTTGTATTATGGTATTATGCTGATTGGGTGGCTGGTCTTCCATTTGGGTACCTTCATCACTTCACTTCTGGGATGGACTTATAATGTATTTCGGCCATCGTATAACCCCTCTGATCTCATACATTAGGGGGCATCTGTTATAGCGGATTTCACCACATTAGGTGAATCACACATTGTATGGCCTTCCCCTGTCCTGCTGCAGACTCATTATCCCCTATGGACCACTTTTTGTCTTTTGATGTGTCCTTGATCATCCCTAAAAACATAAGAAAAGTGATATACGCATATTTTTCCCCGATAACCACGTACATACGCGGATATTCCCCATATAGTTGCGTACATCGGGATGTATGAATAATCCAAATCCTTTTGGAGCGTTCCTTGACTTGGATCCGACTCATATGAATCCTGTCCTTCCATATGCCTTGAGATCACACGGATTCGACCTTTCAGTATCCCTTTGAAAAGCTATATAAGGAACCCCTTGAGACATTGAAAGCATAAGAGAGAATTGAGAGTAACGAAACTATAGTCCATTGTTGCCAGAACTTATGCTTGAGTCTCCATCCCTTTGTCCCTTGGAGCACTGTTGTGTTCTTCCCAAGCTTTCCCTTTGTTAGTGAGCTTGCTATCTAGGTGATGGAGGATTGAGGTGGTGGAGGCCCAAGTGGGGGATTCAGTTTCTCTGGTTCGCAGACGTGCCGTCAGAGGTTGTCACTTGTAATCTCTGATTCATATTAATAGAAATATCTTTTCCTATCTAGTAATGGGTATTTGAATGAATATCGTATCCATTGGAATATGTCAAATGCTTTTACATTATTGATTATATATGCTAGAATAGATCTAACACCATGAAATATGGTATGCTTGTATTGTTTACTTGTTGTTGAGGAAGTATTATATCAATTCAAGTTGAAGATTGGAAAGCTCAATGGGGATCTACTTCAACCGTCCGGAATAAGGTACGAGGTTCGATCCTTTAGTGTTAGACATTTTATTTCTATTGCATGTTGGGGAAAGATTGATTTCTGGAGTCTAGCTATCTGTTGTGGTAGCCCAAGCCATAGGAATTTCTCTCCATAACACATGCCTCCTCTGGAATGCCACCATCCAAAGTGATTGAAGGCCCTCTATTTATTAAATAAAGAATAGTGTTTACAACATCAGCCCAAAACTGTAAGGGAAACCCTGCATGCAATCTCATACACCTTTCACGCTCCATGATCATTTTGTTCATCCTTTCTGACACACCATTTTCTTGTGGTGTTCCAGGGACTGTCTTCTCTCTGCGAATCCCATTGTGTGAATAGTAACTGTCAAACTCCTTGTTGCAGTACTCGCCTCCATTATCAGATCTGAGACATTTCAACCTTTTTCTTGTCTCATTCTCAGCCAAAGCTTTCCACTTCTTAAAAGTATCAAACACATCAGATTTTTGTCTAATGCAATAAACCCAAGTTTTTCTAGTTGCATCATCAATAAAAGTAACATAATAACGAGAGCCACCAAGAGATTGTGTCTGAGCTGGTCCCCATACATCTGTATGGACAAGCTCTAACTTTTCACTCTTCTTTTGTTTCCCAACCCTGAGAAATATAACTCTCTTCTTTTTTCCATAAACACAGTTCTCACAGAATTCCAAACTTACCTGCTTCAGATCTGGAAGCAATTTCCTTGAGTGGAGAATTTGCATCCCCTTCTCACTCATGTGGCCAAGCCTATTATGCCACAACGCTGCACCTATTTTTGTGGAAGCTACATAGATAGAATAATCAATATTATGAGGACATAAATATAACGTACCTATGCTATCTCCTTTTGTTATTACCAGTGATCCTTTAGTGATCTTCCACCACATTTCTCCAAATGTAGACAAACAACCTCTATCTCCAAACTGCCCTGTTGAGATCAAATTTCTTTTCATAGCAAGAATGTGCCTTACATCTTTTAGCATCTAGTCATTTCTATTATTTAACTTAATCTGTACCTTACCCTTTCCAACAATTTTACATGGTTCATCATCCCCCAATAACACATGCTCAAAATCACCTTGAACATAATCATGAAATAATTTCCTATGGGGTGTAGCATGACATGAAGCCCCTGAATATACTACCCAGTAATCGCTAGTATTATCTAATGCAAGAATCAAAGCATCTTGTAACACATCACCTTCTACATTCGCTTCCTGTGTAGTCTCTTGTTGCCTCTCACCTTTCTTCTTTGGTGCTTGGTAGTCTTTCTTTAGATGTCCTTTCTTACCACAGTTCCAGCACTCTATTTTTTCGAATCTGGACTTGGATCTTCCCTTTTTAGACTTGCTGCAATTTCCTGGGATCCTTCCTCTCTCATGTTGTCTCCCTTTGCTCTCCATGGTCAACGCATTACCTGATGTCTCACCTGTGATTTTTCTTCACATTTCCTCGCTAAGAATAACACCAACAACATCATCAAACTTAAGAGTGTTTGAACTAGGGACAGAGTTACTTACAGCCATGACCAAGCTATTCCAACTTTCTGGCAATAAGCACAAGATTAGAAGAGCCCTAACCTCATCATCAAAGTTCACTTTTACAGAACTTAACTGACTGGTAAGTGTATTAAACTCATTTAAATGATCAACAACAGATCCACCTTCTGACATCTTCATATTAAATAAACCCTTCATTAAAAATACCTTGTTAGAAGCTAAGGGTTTTTTGTAGAGCTTACTCAATGCGCTCATCACACCCTTTGTTGTTTTTTCTTTTGAAATATTGAAGGCCACTGACGAAGCCAAGCATAGCCGTATTGTTCCCAGTGCCTTTCTATCAAGAACCTCCCATTCTTTATCCTTCATAGTCGTCGACTGTTTTGCTTTTCCACCCAACGACAGGTATAGATCCTTTTAGTAAAGACAGTCCTCCATTTGCATCTTCCATAACTGATAGTTTTGGCCGTTAAATTTCTTGACCCTAAACTTTCCTTCTTCCGCCATTGCTCCCACTCGAACCAGGAACCATTCTTTCCTGCGAGTTTACCAACCAAATAGACCTTTTGGCTCTGATACCAATTGTTAGAAAACATGACCGCAGAGCAATAACATATATACAGTTAAATCAATAAACAAGATGCAAAGCACATTAAAACATTACATAGAGACATAGATATAACGTGGTTCACCCAAACAATGGGCTACGTCCACAAAGAAATTGCTAGTCCTTTTATTACAGTCCAAAAATATGAAGGGATACACCTTACAACAAAATCGCTGCACTTCCTCTTCACGCTCTCACAGTCTCTCTTCCAATACAATACAATACAATGCTCAGTCATTTTACAATGCTTTCTTTTATAGGGGAAATACAATGGGAAAATTCTAGGGTTAACCCAATACCAGGGGGAATGAGTGTACAGTACACCTGGGGTACAAACACAACTGAATAATATCTCTGGATCTGGAAGATTAGGCTCCACAACCAACAAATTTTATATCTCCCATTTTTTTAAATAAAACTTTTCTAGTACACTTTTTCAATTAAAATATAGAGAAGTGTATTTATTTAATGGTAGCACACTTATATTTAATAATGCATAAAGAGGATTTCATATATATATATATATGAAAAAGTAATTCAAAAGAGGGCATACTGTTTTTTTTTAAAAATACAGGTAATAAATATATTTAAGGAAAACTTATATCTCAAGATAATCGTTCGCCAAAGTTGTTAGGGTTCTTTACAAAAGGGAGATCCAACCTCATCTAGGGGACGACAAAACTCTTTTTTGGGGGCTGTTTTATTTTTTTTACATAGCTTGGGGGGAGAAAAAGGAGAACACAACTCTCTTTTGTTTTTGGTTTTTCTTGTTCTCATAGGTTGGGGGGAGAAAGAGGAGAACACAACTCTCTTTTGTTTTTGTTTTTTATTGTTTGCATAGCTGAAGGGGAGAAAAGGGAGAACACAACTCTGTTTTTCTTTTGGTTTTTCTCATTCACTTAGCTTGGCAGAGAAAAAGGAAGAGCACAACTATCTCTTCGTTAGTTTCTTGTTTTTGCTTAGCTCTATTTTGTTAGTCATGTTTGTTTTTGCTAATCTTAAGGTATGGGCAGTCTCTTCCCAGAAAGAGAGTTGAGCCCCCTTGTTTACATTGATTGATTGGGTTACCTCTTCCAAGAGGGGATAACCTCCTTTTGTTTTTAAAAATATGATGTTGCTTGGGATGCTTCCCAAAGAGAGATCCAATATTGTTGTTGAGTGTTATTATTGGCTAAGAGGCCTCACTTAGAAGAGAGTCGATCTCATTTGAATAAATTTTTCACTTACTTGCTAGTAGTTTTTTTTTGGTAAATGAGGGTGCACACCCAGATATTTCCTTGGAATATTTATTATATATTTCAGTTCGAAGATAAAAGCATGATCTTTTTAATTGAGGGCGTAGCCCCAGGTTTGTGTAGTTGCATATTTTTAAATATGTTATTATAATTTTTTAAGTATAGGGTGTAATCAAAGATGGCACAACCAGTGAGGGTGTGGCCCAAGGCTTACAGGTTTCTTTGCCGTTATCAAGAGATGGTCCTAAATTTTCTATGTCCTCTTGTGATAAACAAGAAAAGTGCACCCCCTTAACCATACATTGATTGTGTAATTTGATGATAACAATGGGGATGAAGGGAACAACCCGTTAGCCATACCTTGACTGTTCATTTCGATGTTAACAATGGTGATGAAGGGATCATCCCCTTAGCCATACCTTGATTGTGCATTTCAATTATAATAATGGCGATGATGGGTGCATCCCCCTAGCCATACCTTGATTTCGCATTTCAATTATAATAATGGCGATGAAGGGTGCATCCCCCTAGTCGTACCCTTCACTGTGAAGGATGTAGCTACATTATTTACTTATTTGGAAAGGGTCCATGAGGGCGCCATCCCTAGACCCGTTTAGTTTTGTGTTATGTCATTATATCAAATATGTGGATATAATCTAGAGAGGGTTTAGCACTCAGCTTGATACCTTGATGCATTTTGATGTATTTCTTTATATATTAAATATGCACACAGAGGGACAACAAGAGTGCAACATTGGTAGGAATTTGTTGTCGTATTTTCTTAAGGTAATTATATTTGTGTGTAGATTTTATTTATCCAAGACGTGTAAAGTCCTTAGTTTATGCTCTTTGTTTATGTTTGCTTAGACTAGTAAATATTTTTACAGCGTAATTTTCCACACCTGATACATCATGCCTTGATGGTCTTTCCTTGTCCATATGTAGACTCACTATACCCCATTTACTCATCATATCCCTGAAGCTCTAGTACAACCCTTTAAAAAACACTTTTGAAGATATACGTGGGTCACTAGTTTACAACTCGTGTATATGCAACTTGCACCACTATCACCCGCATACATCAGGTTTTATGCTAAAAAACAAAAAATATTTGGATTTTTCCCCATCAAGTAACGAATGGATTGATACTTGTCCTTCCATATGTCAGGAAATGGTTTGATTCGACCCTCCATTTCCCATTGAGGGGCTATATATTGAGCTATTGTGAAGCATTTGAGGAGGATAAACTTGGAGAGTAAAGAGATTACAGCAAAAATTTGCCCCATTCTTATATTCTGGAGTCTGCATCCCTTTGTCCTTTGAGGAATCCATTGGTTCTCTTTTCCCAAGATTTCCATTGTATTTGTGAGATTTCCATCTTATGGAGGATTGAAGGAGGCCCAGGTGGAGGGACTCGGTTTCTCGGTTCTGATGAGGTGCCGATAGAGGTTGTCATATTGTATATTTCTTTTACATTAATAGAAATAGCCATTTCTCGTCCAATACCATGTGCAATTATGATTGTTTGTATCCATGGATGTGATTGATTTATATACATGTTTAAAATGAATATGCTACATTAGATACCAACACATTATATATCATTCTTGTTGTTACCAGGAATACTTCAACCAGTGCAGACATCGCTTGTTCCTCTATCCTGCATGGTACAAGTATAGAACAAAAAGACACAACATTATATCATTTCCCTAGATAACTAATCTACTTGAATAAATAAATATCTTACCTTAGATCCAGAAGATTGTCCTTGTTTCACCGATCTTGATGCGATCTACTATATGTGCAAAGTGTTATCACTATTTTTTTACTTAGCGGGTGATGGCGAGAAGGTAAAGCAGAGCGACCGTAGCCTCAAAAAATCACATAAAATCCCTGTCTCAAGGTGGACGAAAGATCATGTTAAAAAGGAGAGTGTTTATACAACGAGGATCTGAAGGCGAGTCAGATCGACGAACGAGATTCTTTTCGCGAATACCACATGCACGATCAAAACTGCTCTTTGCATTTCTGCGAAATGACACTAAAGCAGTTGCAAGTTCCAAAGGCCACGATTGACAGGAGAAAGATCAACGGGCGAGATCGATTTCGCCAGATCAAAGTGCTTGTTGGGATTTTTGTCTCCTTATCCACGAAATAGGTTAAAGTAACACAGTATTTGACGGTTGAGCTCACAATGAGGCAAGATCTACGATGGGTAGCGCCTTCGTCGATGGGACTAGCACGAGATAAGTGACCCCATCAAACTGACGAAACATTATGGTTCTGTACACGTGGATGATGGATATGGAAGGTGTTCAGATCGAGTGGTTGAGAACATTTCAGATCCGTAACGATCATATTAAGGTCGATCTGAAGGCGGAAGGGACTCCCTCATGTGTGATATGCTTTCTCGACAGTAAATTGACTTCCCCGACGCCATTTGTGACATGCCTACAGGTAAAAATAATCTCCACGGCAGCGCCATCTCGCCCAAAACCGAATATTTGTCATATGGATGGCATGTGAAATTAGAAGGATATCGTGAAAATATAAGATGTGGAGCAGTGAATCTGATCTCCACACGAAGCAGGGAAGATGTGGGAAAAGGGAACTGTTCTGATATCATTGTCATAGGAACGAAAGGGCAAGAAAACGTCCATTCCATGTGCCCTGAAGCGTATCACTGATAAGGAAGGGTAACACCAGAAATATTTTCCGCAGGGAATAACAAAATGCCATAGGAGATAAGGCAGCATGACTAGATCTCCCGTGGGAAAGGAATTCCTCGGCTCATGTTCTCGCTCGTGCCGTCACCAGGCTACTCAATGATGAATTGTGCAAGGATGATAACGGGTCGTCCCCGTGTCCAGTTTTCCAATCCTATATAAACACCACCTTTCAAAGCCATTAAGGTGCATAACATGAGCCAGTGTAGAAGCAAACTCGAGGTATATTTCTGCTGGAGGTTCCGAGAATTCTGAGAAATTTGCAATGGCGCTCTGGTTCAAGAAAATTGTTAGTCTGGGTGTGTTTTTGGTTGGTGATCTCAATTCCATGCTCGTCTATCGCCCTGGTTTTTTACACCAAGGGAGCGTCAACCATCGAGGAAAAGACGTCCAACACTTTAGGAGATCCACTTGTTTTCAGATAGCCATACCTCCAGCTGCACGGTGCCTAGGATTTCATGTCCTGTGGGTGTCCCTCCAGAACCCCCAGATGAAATCGCTGCCTCCAAAGCCTCGGCACATGATGATAGTCACTGGCAGCCTCCAAAGAATGCTCGTACTGGAGCATTAGGAGTCCAAAGTATTCATCATTTCTTTCATGTACCCCATCCACCAACTGTTTCTGAGGAGGAAAGGAGTTTGAAGACACACACCACCATATTTCCTGCATAAGAACCCTCCTCGTAGAAGGTGAGGTGTACAAGAATGACAATCCAATGCAGAGGCTTGTTACTGCCAAAATAAATGTGACCCTTCTTCAAGTCCCCTTGTATAACAGTGTTACCCGGAGAGGGGGGAGCTATGAGGAAGGCTGAGCAAGGAAGGGACACAAACTCCCTAGCCATCTTTGAGCCCATGCAGAAAGGTGCCTTTGAGCATGGAATGAACACAAAGGGAAAGAAGGAAAAACACGTTGCTGACTTGACAGATAGAAAAATGGTTCAAGCCCATTCAGTAATGAGCCACCCAAAAGCATCCTAAGACATTGTTTTCAAGGCCAGCGAGCTCAGAACCGGAAGCGTCGCACTTCCATCTAGACTGAGCACGCACATTTGTTCCATGATGTTTGTTTAATAGATGTAAATCATGGTAGAGGTGCCACTTCTTGGTTATTTAGTATTTTGATTATGACTGTAGACAGTTTGTCGCCTAGTTTTGAGGATTAGCCTCAGGAGTCAGAAACGTTATAAAAGGCTCCTCGTCGAGGGAGAAAGGGTTGGTTAATCAATTTTCAAACTTGTAAGACTATGTCTACAACACCTTGAAGATATGTACAGAGCCGAATGTTGGTTATACCCATTTCAAGAATTCTTGTATGTTTCCAAAATTACAATCTGTTATTCTTTTCTTATGTGCAAGTGTTTCCAGTAATCCTTTTACATTCTGTCTTCTTCATATCATAGAATTAGTGTATAATGACCAAGAATTCATATCTTTCATATTCTCCTACCATTGTTTGTGATATCCACCAAATTATTTCCTCCAAAACTGGTGTGGAATTCATCCCAGCGGTGCTCCATGCTAGTTGACTATCATCATTCTACTTTTTTCACGAGAACCTAAATACAACGACAGTAATAGAAGCACTACCTCACTCTTGTAAGAATTTTCCTATGCAGACTGCTCTGTCTCTTTGGATGTTTTGACTCCATAGCCTGATAGCTCTTTCTTTTGTTTCAAATCTCCAACGTTTTAACATTTTATATCCATTTTGTGACAATATAAATCTGGCCTTATTATGTATGTTTGAGAGATCCCTCTCTAGAATCAGAGGAGCCAACTCCCTTTCCTAAAGAGGTTTTGCTGTTACCTTGAGATCTGCCTTCCTATAACCTTGGGTGTGATTCTGGGTGCTAACAAACTGGTGTTGTTGCCAGGGACGAGATTGAAGATCATCCCTAGGAAGAACAATAGAGATTCAAACGATAAAGGGTTTATGTGGGAAAACATAGGCTCCCGCATGTGAAAAGGTTGTATCATTTACCTTGGTGACTCCACGTTAAAAGTTCTGAAGGACGACTCCACTGGGGAGATCAATGACCTAAAATATTGGTACAAGGAGGAAGTTTCAAAACCTCCTGAAACTATGGCCATAGACCAGACTGTCAGAGGTGAATGCCAGTCGAGCATCTAGAGGAAAATGAATCTTTCACCCTACGACTTTCATAAACTCGTGTTTCCAATACTGCGATAGCTCCGCCTGTGTCGTGGTGTGAAAATTTAAGTTTCCAAAGAAGTGTCGGTAACTTCCGTAGCATGCGTAAATTCGTTGTGAAGGCATGGGTAGGCTTGAAGAGAAGATGGGGTACTTAAGATCCAGCTTCCTCCAGAGTGTCTTGGCTCTTCTTGTGAATATTTCTTTCTTTTTCCTTAAGTTTGTTAGGATAGTCTTCCATGGTTTATTTCATTCCAAGTGAATCCATGAGTTCACTCCTGTATATCCTTCCCTGCTAACGGAGAGTATCATGCCGTCTTGCACGTCTGATTTTAGTCAAGATCCTATGCTTGAGACCCCTGATACTAAGAGGTCGCCAGATGAGCCCCATGATGCAGTTTCTGAGAGCGAGATTTTTCCACAACATCTCATTGCATCCAATACCCAAAGTCGATACATGACTCTTCGACTGCCTCAGGCCCTTCATGACTTCCCTACCAAACATTATAAATACCTTCCTGGATTTGATGGAGAATTTGAAAACTGTATAGATGAGAAACATCTACAGGATTTTGAATATTTTCTTGATCTTTTAAAGATAGAACATAATGATGTTTGTATGAGGGATTTTTCCCCATATTTGGAAGGTCGTGTCAAAATATGCTTCAGACATTTGCAGCCAGAATCCATCGGTACATGGGAAGAGTTTTCTTATGTGTTCCTAGATTTTTGTGGTGAAAAGAGATCTTTAAACCAGGTTCTCTCAGAGTTTTATTCTATGAGGAAATGTGAAGGAAAACCTACGTCAAGTTTCAATAGATGGTTGTGAGTTTCTATTATAGCATGCCCAAAGAAATTTATCCCTTAGAGGGTGCCGTGAAACTGCACTTTTTTTCTTCCCCCCGATTTATCTCTATTTCTATTGGAGAGGAAATCATATTCGTTACAGAAGATGTTTGCTGATGCGTTGGAAGTCGAAGAAAATATCAGGCTATCGGGAAGGTTTCCAGACTAGTGTGGTAATATTGAAAATGAAAGAGATTTGAAATGGGTAGAGCTGCATGAGATGGAAGAAGACTTTCCTTTGTAACTTGCATCTTCCTCAAATATACAAAAATAAGATCACCATGGGGGAAGAAAGGTGGGAAGTTTTACCATTCCGT
>LPNX011036933.1:379654-454192 GCA_001517045.1 Pseudotsuga menziesii | reverse complement strand
AAAGTACTTCTCTATTGACTTTGTTAATATAAGCAACATCTGGCCATAAAGAAGTTCAAGCTGCATTTTCAAAGCTTCAAATGGTTCTTCTGTGCAACTTATACANAAACTCACAATAAAAGCTGGTAACTAATATATTCTCACAGTACTATAGGGTATTAGGCTGATATCATATGTTTGTACAGTTTTCAGGTATGAGATCATAGTATCATAGATATATACAACTGGTATATGTCACAGAGAATTGGATACAAGTATTCACAAGAAAAGCAGAGTGTATGACAGGCTGGTAAAATAGTGAGGGCTGCAAGAAAAAAATCATAAAGATCATATAACATAAACATACATAACAACATTCAATAAAAAGGATTCTATGATCCTGATAACATAAAGTGAAACTGTGATTGTGTATGAATAGTAAAGATAACTGTTTCTTCAAATAAGAATTAGAGTAATGGAATGTGAGTGACCATATACCTAAAAGAATTACCAAAGAAACAGTTTATGTAGTATAGNGATTGGACCCTTCATTATAAAAGCAATCTGATGGTTACCTGCTTGTACCAATCTTACATTGTCCCCACTGTTCTCCACATAAGATATGATGGCTTGCAAGGTCAACGCTTCCTCCAATTAGACGAGGTATAAACATAAAATATGAAACAAAGTAAAATTTAAAAACCATAAAAAACCAATCAAAATCAAAAAATTTAAAAATAAACAGGTGAAAAATCCTAGAGATAACATCTGGCTCTGTCTGGGGATGGCATGCTCCCTGTGAGCTGCCAAGAACAAGTAGACCAAGTGCCTTGTTTCCATTGGGCTGGAGTCTTCATTATTCATCTCTGCTACTTACAAACCACTAACTGAATATGCAAACTGAAAGAATATATTTCATTCAAAGCTAGAACCTGATGAAGCTGCAAGGAGTTTATGTTATACAGATATATTTATAAATCATCCAGCATCTTTTCCCAAAAACTACCAACATTGCAGTCCTCTGTCGAGACCTCTGCTCTCTCAAGACCTCCCTTACATTGAACAAATGCTAGAATTTATATCAATTACATCGACTAACTAAGAAAAGAAATTATTTGGTCCTCTGCCTCTTTGATGAGGTCTGCCACCTATCAAGTTAGTTGCTGAAATGATGACTCGCTGCCTGGAAATACTGAACTTTGACAGCCATCTAATAAAAATAACTCTTTGTTTTTAGGTGTCTGCCATCTGTATGCTTAAATATTGATCAAATCCCTAATAGTCTGAGGATGAGTAACAAAACTCCTTGAAATCTGGAATCATTGGCAACGCTGTCTTCAAATTCAAAATACTCTGCCACCTGTTCGCTGAACATGTTGTCCATCAAGTTGAACTCTGGGTCTACCCTTTCCAGATAACTCCATTCGAGATTAACATTGATTGTCACTGTTTTTCCTTTGCTAAAGATTTACCCTCATATATTCTCTTGTATTCCATACTGATATTTGTACCTGAACCTGCTAAAAGCTGCTTTCGGATTCCACTAAAAAATATTTCATAAACAAGTAGCACTGAAACCAAATAGTGTGGTGGAAAATTCTTCAGGAATTCCTTTAAGTAGTTCACATTTGTGTAGACTTGCTCAATCCCGCAAGTGATATGGCTCTGGACATGTCCCATTACTGTTCCGACTTTCCTTCAGAATATTGCTTCTAAGTGTAAGAATGAATTATACTGAATATCAAACAAATATCAGCAACAGAATGTGCATGTGATAGGCTGTAGCACTTGTCCACAAGACTTGAAACTATCATCCGCCCTTGAATAGACTGCACATTTACTCTGGAGCTTTCTACTGGAGATCTATACAAGTTCTCATATGTATCTCTCCAGAATTTACAAGGGATACGTTGAACGAGTCCCGATACGCTTCAATATGGTTGTTATTGTGTACCCAAGAGCCATCAAACCTCCCAGCAGACGGACACTAACTTCAAATGTAATTCTTGGAAATATGATAAATGGATTGTCTGTAACCCATTCCTCAAACATAAGACTGTACTTGCCATCCCTATTCCACATCCTCAGGTAAGATTGACATGTCTCTAGATCTTCCCCAGGGGGAAAAAGGTAGATGTCATATGTTTCTTCAGTTTTCTCTGTATGATCTATAGATAATGCTTCCTTAATTTGATCCACTGTCACAATTCGAGTAGACTTTAAAATGTAATTTGGCGTTTGAAATCCAGAAAAAGGATTGAATTTGTTCACAATTTTAATATGTGCAGTCTCCAGGTCAGATTCAATGAATGCCTTATACATAGGATAAACTGTTTCTGATATTTGATGAATGATATCCTCAGGTGCCTGGCCATAATGATTGATATCCCTCAGAACCCTCTTGACAAGATGGAAGTGAACACCTCCAGTGACAGAGACCCGGAGATCCAATAGAGGGCGTAACCTTTCACTTCACGTTGTTAATCATCACAAGTTTCCAAAACCTTTTGAACAACATAATTTGCCAAGCTAGTTTCTCAGCAGCACGCATTCCACCATCTCTCAGATGAAAATGGAACTCCATATCTTTTCAGCCAGTGGATCGAAAGCTGCATATAGCTCAAAATCTTACGGTTATCCAGCACAACAAAGTGTAGTCTATGTCTCTTCTGTATTGCATCTTATGAGGACCTAGAGCCTCAATGTGCATTGAAGAGTACAAGTTCTGATAGGCTCTGAGCAAACTTTTCTGGGCCTGATGACTGTTCAAAGGTGGAGAGAATTCTGAAGCCACATATTGATCAAGGTAAATGCTTTTGTACATAAAGTGCCAGAGACCAGCTGGACCTCCAACTCCTACAATGTCTTTTTTGGTTTCTCTTGTAGCCACAGCTAGCTTGTGTTCTTTGTCATGCACTTGACGGCCATAAGAAGAATGCACAATAGGGTCACTGGGTAAGTCCTCCACATGCAAGCCAACATTTAACATTGATGTTTTCACCTCATTCAGTACATTTGAATTTTTCAGCACTGTTTCAATTCGAATCCTGCAATCCTTTAGATTGTAGAACCCATCATGATCCGTAGTAAGTAGCACTAAGAAGGTGTTGTCTTTAAGATAGTGTACATATGCATAAAGGAATGCCATCGAATTGTATCTTGGAACACATATTGGAGAGAATGCTTCAGAAGTCCTGAAAGATTCTGAAGATACTATGAAATTTGAGAGTAAAAAGGATGTCATATGGATGAAGAGTCGCCTTTTCATCCCCAACAATGCTTATAACTTTATGTTTGCACATAAAATTGCAAATATAATCCGAGAATCAACAATGTCTTGTAGTATATCCCTTGCAGCTTGTCTTGTTGCACAAGAGAGAGGAACACATGTATAGGCATGTAAGAATGTTGCAGGATTCCAACTGAAAGAATGTATAAGAGACGAAAAGACCACATCTGTCCCACCAAGTAATGGCCTCATATCAAACTTGGCATTTTTTCCAAAGTACTTCTCTATTGAATTTGTTAATATAAGCAACATCTGGCCATAAAGAAGTTCAAGCTGCATTTTCAAAGCTTCAAATGGTTCTTCTGTGCAACTTATACAAACATTGATGTTTTCACCTCATTCAGTACATTTGACTTTTTCAGCACTGTTTCAATTCGAATCCTGCAATCCTTTAGATTGTAGAACCCATCATGATCCGTAGTAAGTAGCACTAAGAAGGTGTTGTCTTTAAGATAGTGTACATATGCATAAAGGAATGTCATCGAATTGTATCTTGGAACACATATTGGAGAGAATGCTTCAGAAGTCTTGAAAGATTCTGAAGATACTATGAAATTTGAGAGTAAAAAGGATGTCATCTGGATGAAGAGTCGCCTTTTCAGCCCCAACAATGCTTATAACTTTATGTCTGCACATAAAAATTGCAAATATAATCCGAGAATCAACAATGTCTTGTAGTATATCCCTTGCAGCTTGTCTTGTTTCACAAGAGAGAGGAACACATGTATAGGCATGTAAGAATGTTGCAGGATTCCAACTGAAAGAATGTATAAGAGACGAAAAGACCACATCTGTCCCACCAAGTAATGGCCTCATATCAAACTTGGCATTTTTTCCAAAGTACTTCTCTATTGACTTTGTTAATATAAGCAACATCTGGCCATAAAGAAGTTCAAGCTGCATTTTCAAAGCTTCAAATGGTTCTTCTGTGCAACTTATACAAACCAGATAGATTGGACCCTTCATTATAAAAGCAATCTGATGGTTACCTGCTTGTACCAATCTTACATTGTCCCCACTGTTCTCCACATAAGATATGATGGCTTGCAAGGTCAGCGCTTCCTCCAATTAGACCAGGTATAAACATAAAATATGAAACAAAGTAAAATTTAAAAACCATAAAAAACCAATCAAAATCAAAAAATTTAAAAATAAACAGGTGAAAAATCCTAGAGATAACACCTTCCTTACAAAATTGCAACCAACCTATTGCGGATGGTACACATTGTAGCCCTGAGAAAGATTTTGGTGCACCCATATATGATGAATACGAAGATGATTATTGGGTTTATATTCCTGAGAAGACTAAAGCATATCTCATAAATCTTGAGCCTGACAGATAAAGGAATGCGGTTCCTGAAATCAAAGTGCCTCCAAGTATTTCGGGGTCGAGCACCTTGTGTCAGGGTAAGGGGTTTTTCATTTTTCATGAAGAAGGTGAATGCGCCCTTACTGGGACGAGTCCAGAAGATGAAAGCATGATTCTTGAAGCCAAAATCCAAGAACATGTTGCATCATTCAAAAAATACCTACGAGGCTTCGTACATGGTTCCTTAGAAAACCACCCAGATCATGAGCCCTAGGGGTTGGTTTTTAGACAATTCTCCCAACATAGTTGGACAGGAGACCCCTCTGGGCGGTACAGCGAGATCGATGGTCATATCCCCAATTCTATGGAAGATTCCCTCGACCTGGACGATCACCAAAGAACAGATGAAGACCACAAAGAAGAAGTTTCTTCATGCCTCCCAAGCCAAAGAACAGAGCTTCTTGGTTCTATAGAGGAGCGCAATGCGGCTTTCTTTGCGACACTTATGAGGCATCAAGCCTTGAGCCTTGAAGGCCCACACATAAAAGCTGAAGCTACAAGTACTAAGGGACCAAAAGACATCTCCCAATTCCTGTTGGTATGTCACCTTCGCATGATTCTAGAAGAATGGAAGTTGGAAAATTCGTGTCTCATCAGGCAGACAGCCAAGAGATTCGACAGTCGTCAGGTTTTCTATGATCCTGTAGAAGAATACATGGAGCAGCTGAAAATTGGTAACATATGGTTAGATATTTATTGTGGAGACCAATTTTTTTGTTATAACTCAGTATCACTAGCTCCTTTGGTAGTATTCTCCGCACTACATGAGAAGAAATGTAATTTATGGGACCATCTACTTGGATGGCTTCATTGGAAGTCAGACATTACTTAAAATGCAGAATCAGATCCAGTAGTTAGGTAGGTAGAGATGAATAAGTTCCATATGATGAGCATTTCCTTTTAAACGAAGAGTTTCTAAATACCCGCAAAGTTTTTTTTGTTAGTTAGTCCCGTTGGTTGGATTAATTTTGGTCTCTGGAGCAATTTTTGAAGTTTGCAGTGAAGCTGAGGGAACCGCCCAATGGATTTGGCACTTGGTCTACATTGTTCTTTTCTACCTCGCAGGGAGGATAGCGTCCCTAGCTGGAGCCACTTGTTATCACTATTTTTTTACTCAGTGGGCGATGGCGAGAATGTAAGGCAAAGCGACTGCAACCTCAAAAAATCGCGTAAAATACTTTTCTCAAGGTGGCCAAAAGATCATGTTAAAAAGGAGAGAATTTATATGGTGAGGATCTAAAGGTGATTCAGATTAATGGATGAGATTATTTTCGCAAATACCACATGCGCAATCAAAATCGTCGTTTGCATTTTTGTGAAATGACACTAAAGTAGCCACAAGTTCCAAAGGCCATGATCGATAGGAGACAGATCAACGAGAGAGATTGATTCACTGGATCAAAGTGCTTGTTGGGATTTCTGTCTCCCAATCCATGAAATAGGTTAGATTAATGCAGCATTTGACGGTCTGGATCTCATTGAGGCAAGATCTATGGTGGGTAGCGCCTTCACCGATGGGACTAGAACAATATAAGTGACCCCATCAAAGTGACGAAACATTACAGTTCTATACACATGGACAATGGATATGGAAGGTGTTCATATCGAGTGGTTGAGAACATTTCAGATCCGTAAAGATCGCATTAAGTTCGTTCTGAAGGTGGAAGGGACGCCCTCACATGCGATCTGCTTTCCCGATAATTATTTGAGTTCCTTGATGCCATTTGTGACATGCCTACAGGTAAAAATCATCCCCACGGCAGCGCCATCTCACCCAAAACCGAATATCTGTCGTATGGATGGTGTGTGAAATCAGAAGGACATCATGAAAATCTAAGATGTGGAGCAGCGAATCTGATCTCCATACGAAGTAGGGAAGACATGGCAAAAGGGAATTGTTTTGATATCGTTGTCACAGGAAAGAAAGGGGAAGAAAACGTCCAGTCCATGTGCCCTAAAGCATATGGTCAACAAGGTAGGGTAACTCTAGAAGTCTTTTTCGCACCCAATAATGAAATTCTGTAGCAGATAAGATGACGTCACTAGATCTCCCACGAGAAAGGAATTCCTCGGCTCACGTGCTCGCTCATGCCGTCACCAGGATACTCAATGATGAAGTGTGCGAGGATGTTGACAGGTCATCCCCATGTCCAATTTTCCAATCCTATATAAAAACCACCTTTTAGAGCCATTAAGGTGCATAAGATGAGCCACTGTAGAAGAAAACTCGAGGTATCATTTCTTTCTAGAGGTTCCAAGAATTCTGAGAAATTTGCAATGGCGATCTGGTTCGAGAAACTTGTTAGTCTGGGTGTATTTTTGGTTGGTGTTGGGCTATAGGGAAGACCCGGGATTTATTCCATTAACTTAGCACCAAAAAAATACCTACAGTGTTGGCCCTTCCAGCAACAACTTGCGAACAGGTTGCAGTCTCACCCGAAACAGCTATGGGATGCCGCAGAATCAGGTTTTTCCAAGCAGAAGAGGGATATTACTGTACCTTTAGCCTTTAATAACTTATATTCATATAAAACAGAGATTCAACATTCACATATATAACCTTGCAGCTAAATAAACAGACAGTGACTTGCTTAACCCTTTACTAGGAATTCACAGCGAAGTTATTAAGTTAGCAGTGATCTTACTGATCAGATGTATATTTATCAATGCATAAAGAGAAAAACCACAACACAACAAAAAAAACACAACACATGATATAACGTGGTTCACCCCCAGTGTAGGGGTTACGTCCACAGAACTGTGTTTTATTCAACTCTTTACAAAATCCACAGTTCTAATCTGCGCACTCAGCTGCAGATTCCTTCAAGTCCTCAAGCCACGCACACAGCTGCAGGCCTCTGCGCACACAGCTGCAGATTTCCTTTATCACCCAAAACCCTCTGCGCACATAGCTGCAGAGGTCGTCCACGCACACAGCTGGGACTTAACCTTCTCTTACAAAATAGCCTTAGCTTCACATCAATACATCTTACATCAAAAATCCTAACCTGATTTCGTTATAAGAGTGCTTATTTATAGTGCACTTATTACAAAATCATGGGCTTAAACCATGGGCACCCCGAACCCTAAACCCTGGATTTAAACCATGGGTTTATTACAAAAAGAGGACTTTGACTCAACCCCGACACCCCTGAGACTATTTTGAGTCATAACTCCACTTACAACTTCCACAAAAATCGTGGAGTTACCAAAATTAGGGACCATTAAGGTGCGCGCCCCAACAGGCCCCTAAGACTCACCAGTGGCCTGTCCCGGGACACTCTGCTGCTCTTCTGGTAGGTGAACTTTGTCAGCGAAGATAGCGAACTGCTTGTTGAGGCCATGCATGATATTGTTGATGGCTTGCTCCTTTTCGACCAATTCCTGTAATACTGCGGCTGATGCTTCGCTGGCCTTTGTCTGCACAAATGAAGCATATTCCTTTAGGACTTTGAGTTGGGTGTCCACAGCAGTACTCAACTCGAAAGCTTCACTGATAAGTGGCTGCATAGAACTTTCCACTTCTGTTGCTTTTGCTCTGCACGATTCAATTTCCTGCTGAAGTTCATTGCTTCGCTTTACCTTAAGCATTTTCTCCATAGGTGGCAGAGTCTTAATTTCTACTTTTACTGTATCCAACTCTATCTGTCGCTACCTGATGATTTCTTACAGCTGTCCAATTTCTGGATGTTCCTGCAGGATGGTCCAGGCCTCAAAACTGTCTTCTAACAGCTTTGCTACGCTGCTCACAATATCCGAGATTTTTGCTGCGGAGGCCTGAATGTCTGCTCGGTGTTGCTCCCTAACCTCCGGTGGGCTCTCCGAGGTGATGCGGAGTTGAAGCTCCACAATCTGGGCCTCATGTTCTTCTTTGAGCTTCTCTATTTCACTACTAGACTGCTGTGCGTAGTCTTTCAGCTTGACTAATCTTTGTTCTGGTTCTTCTACCAGCTGTACGTCGAAGTCAGGAAGACTTCGACATGCCTCATCTAAGACTCGTACTAGGGTAATGCGCTTACGTTCTGCATCCCTCTTTCTCTGCTCCACTGCCTCCAGCTGCACTGCGAAGCCTTACTACTGACTTATGGAATTTTCTAACTGTTTTTGCGAATATTGGTATCGTGCCTGAATTTGTTTCATAATTGCTGACTGACAGAGATGTAGATCCGTCATGGATAGCTTAGTGTAATCTATTCCAACCTTCATACTCATCTCCGAATGAGACGCTGCATCTGTTAATATGAGAGCCACGCTCGACACTTGTCCTTTGTTATCTCTGGTTGGCCATTGCCTTGGGTCTGGCTATGCTCTTACTGAGGCACTGCTTGCTGCGGCGCCAGTCAGTGATTTTTCGGCTAAGTCCTTCAACTCCGAAATGTGTTTTTCTACCTCGGTGATGGCATGCAAATGTATATCTGCAAATTATGACCATTTCTTGGTGAGAACTTCTGTGGAATTTGATAGAGCCTGAACAAACTCCTCACTTGTCAGGCTGGGCTTCGTGTCAATATTCTTGTTCTTTGATGCCTTCATTTTCTTTCGGGACTGGGGTTTGTTTACTTCCTCAGGTTCTGGCGTCTTGCGCTTATCCTGCTGATTAGGGTCTGAAGCAGTTTGAACTGATTCTTCTTCTTCTTCTTCATTGCCATCATCTCCACCCTGGTCACTTTCACTCTGTTGCGACTCAGTTTGTTCTTCACTGTCTTCAGGGGGGTCTTGCTGCTGTGTATGACTAGGGCATGCCCCCAGATTGGTAACTGGGGGAACTGGAATGGTGGGTTTTTTTCCTGCATCCTTCAACCATTCCGCTGGCCACTATTGAACGACCACGAGGATGTCGTCTTTGGTCACTACATATGGTAACTTAAACCATTGATGCTTTTGATCTGCGCGGGCCTGGATGAAAATATGATGCATGTCGGTGCTGAAATTGGCTGCACTGTCGTATTGAGAGAATAACTCATTAGTGAGCCGAGGGGTTTTCGTGATCTCATACGAGATCCTCATCATATAAAAGGAAAATACACAGTTTGTCATCTGCTATAGGGTTTTATCCTGGGAAACCCATAGAGAGGCGTACCATACTCCGCCAGGCAAGTCCGGAGGTATAGCAGCAAACTGCGCCTCGGTAGGTTCTTGCCATCCTACCAGGGCGATGAGGACTATCAACCAGAAATAGTGAAAGGGCCTACCTTTCTCCTGCGTGTCGTAGACGTCTTCAAGGAATTCCTTCGTGATATATGCTACCCAGTTGTAACTGTAGCCTTCGGCACAGTTCGCAACAATTCTGATAACCGGGGCAGGCACTTCATATGGTCTGCACTTTCGCATGAGCTTGCATGCGAGAAGCTCAACTGCAAAGAAAATATTATGTTGTTGAATTGCGGAAGTGTGATACCCTCATTTTCCCTTTGTCAGGCCGAAGTGTTCCTTCATGCTTTGTACGAGCTTTGTATCCTCATTCTTTGAAGGAAATTCGGTCCCCGGATCAGGTTCTGCTATTGGTAAGGTTGTGATCCTATGAATGAGCTCTCCATTAATAGGAATTTTCTTATCTCCTATCCATAGGTGGCCGTCATGTACTAATGCCAGCAGCTGCTTGACCACTATGGTCACCTGTGTGCTGTGACCAAAATGGGGAACATCGAGCATCTTCAGCAGACCCGCTTGATCTAAGCCAGCAGCCCACTGTTTTACTTCCAGCAATGTTGTGTTAGTCTCTGGATATTTGACAAAATGCAAGTATTGTGCTGGGGTGAACTGTGGAAACTTTCCATGATCATTTGTGTCATGGTCGGCATACTTAAGCTGGTCTATTTTCCCTGTCATGGTCCCGACCAACTGCACATTCGGGGGCAACGAAGGGGTGCGTAATGTGAACTTCTTTAGTTGGCGATAGATTTTCCAAGATCGCATTAATACAGGCAGTTAATACAGAGAACGTACCGGCGCTGCCAAATTTGACTTCTTTTAACGGTCATTTTTTTTTAGTTCTGACAGACCTTTCCTTCTTCGGCACAAGCAGTAGCTGCGGCTGCACCCGAATGAGGGCATTAGACACCTCTGGACACCATCTGCGGCATGGATTTGAGCTTCGACCCTCGACAAAATGTCATCCATAGCTGCACTGATTCCTCTTATTTCCAGGAACTTCATCAGACATAAGTCCCGACACTCATGGAGAAGTTGGGTCTCTTTTCTTACTGTGTCTTCATCCCAATAATCTCCACTGGTAGCATACTTAGGCTGGACTTTTGATCCGATGTTGACTGTCCACGTCTTCAGGGGATGAGTCACTTCAGGGGATTCGACTGCTGATTCGTGTACGTCGCAATGTCCTTCTAAATCAGGAATACCAATATTGCGCAGAGCATTATCCTCGTCAATTTTGAGGTTATAATAAGCTTCTTGGGATTTCCCATCAGGTCGGTATTTTACTACTTCTTAATCCTGAAATACCTTAGTGTGGACCAACCTGATAGCTACATTTAAATCTGGACAAACTTCATTAGTAGAAAAGGTAAGCACAAAACTATCAACAAGATAATCCCAACTTACAGTATCTTGGCGAAGCTCAGCCTGCGCGTACCAGTTCTTTGTTATTGGTTCCAGAGTATGCACAAACCTATGTACCCATGCTGCCTGAGGTACATGCTGCCATGCTTCATAGTGTTGTGCCCAAGGTTCCTGAAGGCTAGTCTTCCCATCAAACCTGCTTTGTACCTCCTGGGGCTGATCCATAATTCTCAGGCAAAGGAACTTCTGACGAGCTTCCCAACTAGGACTGTTCTTCTGATGGCCATTCCACCATCTGGCTGCTGTGGCTCTGAATACTGAATCCAGAGTCTCCCTTTTCTGTGAATCTGGTATTTGGTTTGAGAATTGTTCAATAAACTGTTCTGGATCTAACAAGTCATCAAAATTAGGTAGGATTCTTACCTGTGCACCAAGCCATCTGATAGATTTAGTAATTCTGGCACATCTATGTCCATGCAGCTCATAAAGTCTGTTCTGCCAATTTTCTAACCCATCATCTGAATCCGTCATGCAGGAGCTGTCACACTGCCAATCCATGATACCTTCGGCAGTAGGATCAACATAATCTTCTTCCTTAGCTGTGATATTGTAAATGTGGTCCAAAGCATCCTGGTCTTCATCTCTTACTGGCTCTGTGTATCTCTCTCCTTGAGAAGGGTCCAATGGGACTATGACTCTCATTCCTTTCCCTTCGAAAGTCATCTGTCTCTTCTTCAGGTTGATGATTGCATCATTATCTATTGCCCATTCAATTCCTAGTAGTGCAGGATAGGGGTTGCTGTCATCAATTATTTCAATTACCTCAAAGTCTACTAAGGTACTGACTCCATCAATATCTACTGGTACACTAGGGAGTCTTCCTAGGGGCACAATCTTCTGTTGATTGGCTAGTCTCAACTATATAGGGGACCAATCAAGGGTAGGTTTTCCTATTTGTTCCCATGTTTGCTTAGTTAAGACATTTACCTCTGATCCTAGGTCCAAGATAACAGCAGTCATATCATACTCTCCTATCTGAGCATTCAATCTCATTTCCCTACCAGTTCTCCTGACTCTATTAACAACTTTTACCTGACCAGAACTTTGCTGAGGTTTGCAGGAAGCAATAACTTTCTGCAACTCGCTTAAAGCATTCTGATTTCTAAGGAGCTTCAGACAACTCTGTAAAAAGGAGGACAGTATACTTACTTTGTCTGTCGAAGCTTCTTGCATCTACGACCGCTGTTGATGTTGTTGCCCAGGTGCTACTGATGTGCTAGGAGCAGCAAAATCTCTCTTGGCTTCCATGAATGTCTCTTTTTCTCTTTCGACATCAGATGCTGGGACTTTCGCTGGGGCCTTACGAACCCAAGCCTCATCAGGATGTTTCTCCTTATTCTGTGCTTCTGTCATAGCTCCACTCTGGGTAACAACATTAATAGCTGGGGCAGGTCTTTGCTCAACAGAAATCATCTGAATATTTTGAGTAGGGGCACTGTTTCTTTCCTGAATATTAGCTATCAACTGCGGGCACTGCTCGATCACATGATCTACTGCCCGGTAATACCGACATGTCGTAGTTGGGTTTCGACAGTCTCTCGCTAGATGCCCAGCTTGGTTATAGTTGTAACACACAACCTGGCCTTGACCTCTTCCGGTCATACCACCTCGACCACGACCTCCAAAATCACCTCTACCTGATGCACCACCGTGGTAGCCATAGCCATCATTGCTCTGTCCCTCATTTTGTACCCGTTAAGCGTCGTAAGTTCGTTCTCTCATGAGGTCAAAGCTACGACACTCATCTTCGTAGTGTCCCACGGACTTACAGAATTTACAATAGGGTTTCTTAGGTACTTGCCCATACCTCTGTAGCAGATAGCAGTTTTTAGGTCGATGCTGACCTGTTGTTCTGCATAGCTCACAATATAGGACTTACGGTTGAAACGGGTTTGGCGCACCAGTATTCAGGTAATTTCTTACCACAGGACACTGTTCCTTGGCATGACCTTCTGTCCGACATTGTGTACACCAAACCTCTTCGCGACCGGTCTTGCCTTTCTTCATATCACGAAGCTCCAGAGCCATCACTGCCAACTGTGCTTGGATTTGGGCGATACCAGACTTGTCTTCGACAGGAGCGGTTTCAAGCTTCATCGCGATTTCTAGAGCCTCCTGCTGGTCAACAACCTTCTGTTGCATGAATGGAGTTCTGATATGCAGTAACAATGCTACAATGAACCATTCCTTGTGCTGCGCAGGTCCAATGGTGAAACTGACTTGGTCTAGAAGAACTTTGAATCTTTGATCAAAGTCCCACACTGATTCACTGCGCCTCTACTGAATCTCTTTTAAATCAGTGATACACTGCGACTCTGATTTTGGCTTCTTAAATTCCTTTATCATTGCTTCTTTTATATCAGCCAATGCATGGTTCTGAGTGCTGGAAAACTTCATGAACTAGGTCAGAGTGCGGTCTCTGAAAGAAGTAACCAGCTGCACTCTTTTTGTATCTTGATCCGTAATGGTCTTAGCAATCCACACTGCTTCACATAAAAACCAGAACTGTTCTAGATCCTCTGATCCAGTTCCTTTGAAAACAGGTAGCTTAATGTAATCATGCATGTGGGCCATAGTGGATCTAGGGGGGGTTGGAGGGGGAATGGAAGTAGGCGGGGGGGAACTTACTGGGGTAGACCGACCTGCGACAAGAATACTTGGGCTAGGGTGATTTTCAGACTGCGACGGGTTCTCAGGGATAATAGGTCTTCGCTGCGGGGTTATTGGAGGGTTTCCAACAGAAGGGGTTTCTTCAGGTTCTGAGTCTGCAAGATTTACAGGGGAATACTCGGTATGCTGAACCTGGGAATAGGATCTAAAATCTCTCTTGTACCTTTTTCCACTTCACAGCAAACCGCTTTGCTCGTCGAAGGTATTGTCACTTGCAAACATAGGTTAGTAATACTAAATATAACAGTCTGATTTAATTAGCAATATGCCTTTTTCAGCTAATAGCATTTTAATTGTCAAACTAAATGAATTCAAAAACTTACCCCTTGGTCCTTTGTAAAACTGCCGCTCGGCTTTGCTAAAGGAAGTACTCATGTCGATGGCGAATTCCGTCACAAATGCTTCAAGGGTTCGCGTTGTCTAGAAATCAACAACATGGGATATCTCGTTGTTCACCCTTTTCAGTATATTAATTCTTGCGGGGGTCCAATCAGAAAGTTGACGTTCTTGGAAGTTCGTCCTTCTCTCTGTTAACCTGGATAACCACTGGTGCAACTCTATGTGGATACAACCAAAGAAAATTTCATAAACATCACAGAAAACATACCTTTGTAAAAAGTCATTGGCACTACGACGTGGATGTTTTTTCTCTTGCTCAGCGAATTTCAGATAAGTCTCATCAATCCAATCACCTATTTCCTTCACAGAGGGCTTCAAGAACATAGCCCTCGAGGTACGACGTAAACCCCTCTTGAGCAGATACTGAGTTCAACTGGAAACGGAACCAATTTGTTGGGCTATAGGGCAGACACGGGCTTTATTCCATTAACTTCGCACCAACAAAAGACCCACAGTGTTGGCCCTTCCGGAAACAACCTACGAACAGGTTGCAGTCTCACCTGAAACAGCTATGGGATGCCGCAGAATCAGGTTTCTGTAAGCAGAAGAGGGATATTACTGTACCTTTAGCCTTTAATAACTTACAGTCATATAACACAGAGATTCAACATTCACATATATAACCTCGTAGCTAAATAAACAGACAGTGACTTGCTTAACCCTTTACTGGGAATTCACAGCGAAGTTATTAAGTTAGCAGTGATCTTACTTATCATATGTATATTTATCAATGCATAAAGAGAAAAACCACAACACAACAAAAAAACCACAACACACGATATAACGTGGTTCACCCCCAGTGTAGGGGTTACGTCCACAGAACTATGTTTTATTCAAATCTTTACAAAATCCACAGTTCTGATCTGTGCACTCAGCTGCAGATCCCTTCAAGTCCTCAAGCCGCGCACACAGCTGCAGGCCTCTGCTCACACAGCTGCAGATTTCCTTTATCACCCAAAACCCTCTGCGCACACAGCTGCAGAGGTTGTCCATGCACACAGCTGGGACTTAACCTTCTCTTACAAAATAGCCTTAGCTTCGCATCAATACATCTTACATCAAAAAGCCTAACCTGATTTCGTTACAAGAGTGCTTATTTATAGTGCACTTATTACAAAATCATGGGCTTAAACCATGGGCACCCTGAACCCTAAACCCTGGATTTAAACCATGGGTTTATTACAAAAAGAGGACTTTGACTCAACCCCGACACCCCTAAGACTGTTTTGAGTTGTAACTCCACTTACAACTTCCACAAAAACTGCGGAGTTACCAAAATTAGGGACCATTAAGGTGCGTGCCCCAATAGTTGGCGAGCTCGATTCCACACTCATCTATTGCCCTAATTTTTTACACCAAGGGAGCATCAGCCATCAAGGAAAATATGTCTAACACTTTAGGAGATCCACCTATTTTCATATAGCCATACCTCCAGCTACACGGTACCTGGGATTTCATGTCCCATGGGTGTCCCTCCAGAACCCCAGATGCAATCACTTCCTCCAAAGCCTTGGCACATGATGATAGTTGCTAGCAGCACTCTGTGGGAGTGAATTATCATACTGGAGCATCAGGGGTCCAATTTCTTCATCATCGCTTTCATGTATCCCATCCACCAACTTTTTCTGAGATGGTGAGGAGGTCAAAGACACACCCCAGTGTATTTCCTGCATGAGAACCCTCCTCATAGGAGGTGAGAAGTACAATAATGACAAGCCACTGCAGAGGCTTGTTACTTCCAAAAGGAATGTGACCCTTCTTCAAGTCCCCTTGTATAACAGTGTTACCCTGAGAGGGGGGAGCTGCGACGATGGCTGAGCACGGAAGGGATACAAACTCCCTAGCCAGCTTTGAGCCCATGCAAAAAGGTTCCTTTGAGCATAGAGTGAACACAACGGGAAAGAAGGAAAAACATGTTGCTGACTCGACAGATAGACAAATGGTTCGAGCCTGGTCAGTAATGAACCACCCAAAAACATCCTTAGACGTCGTTTTCAAGGCCAGTGAGCTCAGAACTGGAAGCGTCACGCTGTCAACGAGATCGAGCACGCGCATTTTCTCCATGATGTTTGTTTAATATATGTAAATCATGGTAGTGGTGCCACTTCCTAGTTAGTTAGTATTTTGATTATGACTGTAAATAGTTTCTCGCCCTGTTTCGAGGATTAGCCTCGAGGTTTCGAAACGCTATAAAAGGATCCCCATCGAGGGAGAAAGGGTTGGTTAATCAATTTTCAAACTTGTAAGACTATCGTGTCTATGACACCTTGAAGTAATATACAGAGCTGAATGCTAGTTATACCCATTTCAAAAATTCTTGTGTGTTTCCAAAATTACAGTCTGTGATTATTTTCTTATGTGAAAGTGTTTCCAATAATCCTTTTACATTTTTTCTTGTTCATATCGTAGACTTAGTGTATAATGAACAGGAATTCATATTCATATGCTCCTACCATTGTTTGCGATAGCCACCAAATTATTTCCTCCAAAACTGGTGTGGAATTCATCCCAGCGGTGCTCCACGCTAGCAAACTATCATCGTTCTACTTTTTCACCAAACCCTAAATACAACAACGGTAATCGAAGCACTACGTCGCTATTGTAAGAATTTTCCTATGTAGATTGCTTTGTCTCTTTGAATGTTTTGACTCCATAGCTCGATAGCTCTTTCTTTTGTTTCCAACTGCCAACGTTTTAACATTTGATATCCATTTTGTGACAATATAAATCTGTCCTTGTTATGTATGTGTGAGAGATCCCTCTCTGGAATCGATGGAGCCAACCCCCTTTCCTAAAGTGGTTCTGCTGTTACCTTGGGATCCGCCTTCCTACAACCTTTGGTGCGAATCTAGGTGCTAACATAAGGAAACACAAGAAACAATACAAGGGATGAGGGTAACAAGACAAATCAATAATCTATGTTAGTGTGTAAATTTGAGCACATAGATCTGTAGACAAATACACAACTCACAAAGTAGATCTCACAATTTACTCAACAATTAAAGAATGAAAGAGTGCAAAAATGGCTTGCATCTTTGAATGCTTTCATTAATCAAAAGTAATCAAATAATAATTACAATGAAGTAAAATGGCTTTAATAGCCACATGAAATTCGAATCCACATGAGGAAATTCAAATTGATAGACTCTACTTGACTGTAGGTAACTAAGACCTTGTCTAAATCACTATCGGAGGACTCAGTAGTTAACTGACCTTGTCTAAACCATAACCGAAGTTCATTGGAGCTCTAAAACACAAATCAAGTGTTGCATTCAATGTTGACTAAGGTTAACTGACTGTGGTAGGTAAGAAATGCACCCCACATGAGTGTAGTCAAGTAAACCTAGCGCTAATTGAATGTAGAGGACTAGAACTGAATGTAACTAACTCCTAACTTAGCTTGACTAGTCATTAACTAAAGTGAACTGACCTTGGTTGGTTTCGACACTCCCAATGGCTTCCCAAATTGTAGGGATTGGTCTAGGAGGCTCCTAAATTGATGAAATCAAGTGCAATCAGCGGTAGTGAGCCTCAATTAGTGTTCCCCACACTTTAGTAACTGAAACATGTGCCCCAATTAGTCCAAGTGGACCCAATGGTGTTAATGACTATAAATAGACTGGATGGACTCCCGATTTAGACATGACTCCCAATTTAGACATATGACCAAATTTGGACAAGGGAGGATTAATAATCCTAACACCCCCCCTGAATGCTAACTTGGACAAACTGTGGGCTTTGGTAACTAAGACCATAGGTCACCCATTACATAAAGTAAAATAAATTAACTGCTTAATATAAGGAGCCGGGGCAAAAAACACATGGGAAAAAAGCCCTCCCTCTAGCTAAGCAGGTAGAATCAGGTCTCAAGTTTGAAAAAATTGAAAATATGTTGTTACAATATTCATCTATGTGAGGTAGTGAAGCAACATGCATGGTGTGCTGTGCACAGGTATTCTGGGGCCTGGCATGTAGACTTCTCCTTCTTCTCCAAAAATTATGATGGAAGGAAGGAGGAATGTAACCTTTGTCTCTTGCTGAATGAAGAGGTGTATGATCATATCCATTCTTCTAAATGTAGTAATACTGAGCCCTTGCCATATAGCATCTTACAGGGAGTCTATTGCATCTCCCTGAAGGAGGTAAGATAGCATGACATAGAGCAAGAGTCTTTCCTTTTTGAGTATCAGGTGAGTTTCTAGTCATCTTCCTAGCTTCCAGTTTGGAAGTAGGGACTGAATCTAGATTTGAGTCACCCTGAATCTCAAGGTCATAAACTGATATAGATGGATCTGCAATACTAGTAGAAGCTGTAAAAGAAGTAGATGTAATGATTTTACCTTCCCTTGTAGGTGGCTGCTGAGAGTGCACTGGTTCTGAAGGAGGCATGAAATGTGAGAACTCATATGCTTTTGAAGCATGATTTGCAGTAACCTTTGCTATGATGCTCCCAGTAGAGATATCTGTGATCTCCACTGAGTCAGGACCAAAGATCACTCGCTTTGGAGATCCAGTATGGGTCATCTGATAGACATATAACAGATTTGAAGCTAGGGAGGGAACAAATAACACATCTTTGAACCTTCCATGTTCAAGTTGGACAGAGCCCTTATCCTTTGTTTTGACTTTACTATTATTTCCCATCTGAATACTAGGACCATCAAAGGACTGAAAAGAAGAGAATGATTCTCTAGATGCAACCATATGGTTGGAAGCTCCAGAATCAATGAGGAAGACAGGTGCTGATGTGCAACAAGCCTTCAGTGCATTTCCTTTCCTTTGGTATTCTTCATCTTCTTATTCTTCAGAGTCATCCTTCCTTGCACTAGCAGGTACAGAAATGTTGTGCTTTTTCAAAAGAAGAGCCATTTCATCAAGTTGTCTTCTCATATAGGAGCTTTCTGAATGGAAGCCCCTTCCACAGTAAGAGCAGAGGACCTTGCCTTTTCCATTCTTCTTGCTTCTCTTCGAACCTAAAGGTTCTTTTGACTACTCTTTCTTCACAGGGGATTCATCTCTTTGCTTCCCTTTGTCATTCGCTACCTTATCTCCTCTTGCAACTAGAGCTAGATCTTTGGGAGATCGAATGATCCCCATTTGGATCAATTTATCATTCTCAGAAATAAGAGATTGGATGAAAGCATTAAGAGTGGGCATCTTCCAATTTGGCATAGTGAGCCTTACTGTTTGGAAGGTGGATACAAAGACTGAGTAGTCTGCATTGAGCTTTGTGAGAATAGTAAGGATGAGCTGATATTCATCCTTCTCCACTTTGCATTGCTTTAACAGATATACCAGGTTCTTGAACTTTGTGAAGAATTCATTTAGAGATTCAAAATTGGATGGATTGAGAGTAAGTAGATCATTTTCTAGTTGATGGATCCTCATCTCATCATGCTTATCAAATAGGGAGGCAAGCTTGTCCCAAACCTCCTTAGGAGTCTTCAATTCTAGGATGTGGAACCAAAGATCTTTAGAGACTGAGGAGAGCAAGTGTCCATGGGCTTCATCAAGCCTATTCATGTACTTAGCTTTGTCTTTATCTAAATCTGGCTCTTCCTCTGCTTCTTCTATGAGTCTGAAGAGCCCTTTGGTGCAGAGCATTACCACCATGTCTACTTTCCACTGGTGATAATTGAAGGGAGTGAGAGGCTCTATTGGATGAGCCATTTTGAATGTAGTAGGAAGAACTGAGTTGCTGTAGCGAATGTAGTGAGAAGAAGGACTACTTGTAGCGAATGCTGTAAGAAAAGATGATAACCTATCACACAATCAAACATACAAAGTAAGGTCGACAGTCTACACTTTTGGAATTTCCTTCACACCCAGCATAGTTGATCAAGCAAGCTTGATCAACAATTTCTTAACTTGGGATATTAAGTGGTAAATTCTCCGCTTCTGGTGCAGTACTGGAAAGAGAAATTGCCAAAAAAAATGATCCGGCTGGAGATCTGAGGAGGAGAGGAGTCTTGTCCATTGAGGCTTTGATACCATGTAAATTTGGGCACATAGATCTGTAGACAAATACACAACTCACAAAGTAGATCTCACAATTTACTCAGCAATTGAAGAATGAAACAGTGAAAAAATGGCTTGCTGCTGTGAATGCTTTCATTAATCAAAAGTAAGCATATAATAATTACAATGAAGTAAAATGGCTTTAATAGCCACATGAAATTTGAATCCACATGAGGAAATTCGAATTGATAGACTCTACTTGACTGTAGGTAACTAATACCTTGTCTAAATCACTATCGAAGGACTCAGTAGTTAACTGACCTTGTCTAAACCATAACCGGAGTTCATCGGAGCTCTAAAACACAATCAAGTGTTACATTCAGTGTTGACTAAGGTTAACTGACTGTGGTAGGTAAGAAATGCACCCCACATGAGTGCAGTCAAGTAAACCTAGCGCGAACTGAATGTAGAGGACTAGAACTGAATGTAACTGACTCCTAACTTAGCTTGACTAGTCATTAACTGAAGTGAACTAACCTTGGTTGGTTTCGGCACTCCCAGTGGCTTCCTAAATTGTAGGGATTGGTCTAGGAGGCTCCTAAACTGATGCAATCAAGTGCAATCAGTGGCAGTGAGCCTCAATTAGTGTTCCCCACACTTTAGCAACTGAAACATGTGCCCCAATTAGGCCAAGTGGACCCAATGGTGTTAATGACCATAAATAGACTGGATGGACTCCCGATTTAGACATGACTCCCAATTTATACATATGACCAAATTTAGACAAGGAGGATTAATAATCATAACATAGTGATCAAGGAGACTAAATAATAAATGATCAATATTAATATAAATCATGTATGGGAAAGGGAAACACTTTTGTATTAAAATATGAAAAGAGAAATCTACAACCAAAGCCTTGATGTCAATACCTTTTCCTTTACAAGATCTTCAACACACTCAACACCTATCACCAACAAATACAAACTCTTTCTCATAATACTCTCTCAAATTTCCTCTATACCATACTTCAATCCAACAACATAAGGATGCTCTTCTTGGTCTCCCCTCACATGATCCATGAAGCTTTATTTTATAGGCCAAGGGAAGCAAAAATTAGTTGAAATATTTTGGGAAGAGGTCTCTTTCCTTTCTAAGCTTGTTGACGCTCCTTGAAATAAGAGTAAGTGCTCTGGTGCACCTTGTAGTAAAGGATAGGGTGCCACCGATGCCTTATGTCAATGGTCAACAAGTTTCAGACCTGGCTTACCCTCTGTCATGGAAGACAAAGTGCACCATCCTAACTAGGAATGAACAGTAAGGTCCCAAAAGAGGTCTTAGCCCAAGATTTTGTGGGATTGAATAATTGGTACATAATTTACGTGTAACGTAATTCCCCCCAAAGTATGAATTGAGAGTGATGTGATAGGTAAAATACTTTTCTAGATGTAAACATAGTGTCAGAGGCAAAAGAGAGGTGATTTTACATTTGATGTAAGACCAGTGACTGACTACCTGACTCAATCATGGTTGTGGACCAATACACTGCAGATCCATGGATGATGACTATGTCATGGATACCAAGAAGACACTGTATATCCATGACCAATAATACTTAAAATGAAACATGGCTATGGAACATACAAATTAGATCCATGTTATCCAGACTCAATACTAGACACAACCACCAAATATACAATGTGGATCCATGTCATAACTTCAAACAATACTCCATTGCAACCTGCGGATAGGAACACATTCAAGGGAACACCAAAGCACTCAGGGTCTTCATCCCAATTCCCAACGATACGATTCTAACCATGTGAATAGATGTCCTTATGTTGAACATGGTAGAAACCACTTTATTACGAGTCATTGATGTATACTATTAACAAGTGCGAGGGAGACCATCATTGATGTCAATGATTCTCAAGGTATCCCAGTACATTCTCCTATGTATGAATGAAGGACTTGAAGTCGAACACTCAGTAGAATCTTCCAATCAGAGGTCATTGATGAAAACCTAGTGTTGAAAGTGAAGGAACCTTCCATTGATGCATGCAGGATTCAAGGTACTTGACATGGTTTGTAAGTCTAATTCCTGGATGATGTGTTGGTGTCTATAGGAATGGAATCATCGAAGGAGGGCCATAATGATTCCCTCATCATTGACATGAAACATGGAACAAAATATGATGATGAAGTGATGAAACCAACCATAGAAGTGACTCATATATAACCGACTCGAAGGAAGGTAAGGTAACTGCAGAGGTAAATTGCATAGGAGGTTTCCTTTGAACATTGAACGACACAACAAATGACTTGGCAACATTGACTCAACGAGGAAGAGACCAAATGTAATGCAAGGACACGATTATGCATTCTTTGAATTAACTCAAAGGAGTTGAATGACTCACGAAAATGGATCGTCTCGATGACAAGCTGAATACCGAACAATTTGAAATTGAAAATGCAAACAAGTTACATGTTCAAGGGTGGAATATGAGCTTCCATGATTTTTTTTTTCGCATTCCCTTAATTTCCCCATCGTGATGGATGAGTACCTCTTTTTGTTTTAACGAGTTCAAATAGGGTAACAAACACTTGTTGTAGCTCATCAGGTGATGAGTCCATTCTCATACATTTTATGAACTTGAGAAAGGAGGGGTTCATTCCCAGAAAGGGTCCTTCATCATTTGATTTTATGAGTCCGATGAAAGTAAACTCATTTTTCGTTTCATGTTTAGAGAGTTTTAAATGACTAAGAATACTCTAGGGTGGACTTTTTCATAAATTCAGTCCCCGTGGCCCGAAAAAGTATAAAATAATGCCCAGGAGAACTCTTCTAGTTGCGATAAATTAGAGTATACCTTTTTTGTAAATGAGTCTAATCGATTTGAAAAACGGGTAAACTATAATCAACTAGACGATCATTCAAATACTTTTACAAGCGTGAAAGCATCAAGTTCGCTTGGCAATATTTTTTCATATTTTAGGAGTCTGAAAAGGGCTTAAAGATAACTGCATAGGGTTTCTTTTTTCATAATCCAGTTTTAACGAGTCTGAAAAAAAAAAGTATACTCGATACCTCTTCGCTAGATATCTTATGAGCACGTCGAAGGTATAAAAGGTACTCGGTAATTTTTCATCTTGACCTAGAGCATGAAAAAGACAAAAGAAACTCATTCATAGCCAAATGTATCGCAAAAATAACCTGAGATCTTCGAAAACAGAGTTAAAACAAGTTCATTATGAAAACCATAGGAAAATACATGGCAAGACCCTAAATATTTAAATATTTAATTGATTATTTTTCAAAAAAAATAAAAAAATTGATATATAAAAAGGGAAATAGTAGTTATTTCTTACCATTGTGCTTGATTGAATTTTGTGCAAACAGGGTGATTTTCTGACGAACATTCTGGGAGCTTCAGGCCATCTCTGATCAAACCGTTTTGATAAGGTAGGAGCTAAAACTTAGCCCTTCAAATTTATGGTGCGCTTTTTTAGTTTTAGGTCAATTTTTTTGGTTTTGTGAGTGTTTTTCCAAGGATACAAAGCATGATTAGGCTGAAACTTTTCTCCCTTTTAGTAGGTGCGCCGACGCACCCCTCAAAAGAGGAAAAAGTGCCAAAGGCACTCTGTCAAAATGGGAAAAAAGAGTCAGCGCTCTGTTCTCCTCTAGGAAGATAATCAACAGATAGGTCACTCATAAAACTAAAAAAATGGCCACCAGTTTGTATTTTTTCTCTGTTCCATGGGTTTTATCATGCTTCTAATGGACGTTTTAATTGTTTCTGGTAGGAAAACCACTCTCAAAATGGTGATTAGGAAAGAGAGACAACATGATCTTGATGAAATTCAAGTAGCCAATGATCCCATGACCATGAGGGATCTCCATGAGAGTGGGCCCCTCAAATACTCTAGAGTGCCAAGGATGAGGGCATACGTGCGTCTACTGGAGCACTTGATCTGTATGTGGGACCTGGATCAACAACATTTCTAGTTCGAGACCCATATTTTGACTATATATGTGAAAGACATCTATTTTTTGACTTGATTTTCCCATAGGGGGAGACCAGTAGTGCTAACAAGTCCAAGAGGCGATGATATGTATTTGGATGACTTGATTGATGAATACTACTCAATGGGGACCCATTCCCAAGGAGGAAAAATCCCCTTCAAACACATAGTGGATCGACCTTTGAGGATTGTAGTATTCATGATCGAGAAGGTAGTGGGCAGTAGGTCAACCCATTAGTGTACATAGGGTCACATGTTGTATGCAATAGAGTGCATGGCTCCCACCATTTTCAACTGGAGTGAGGGGTTACTGGTCAGCTTGAAGGACAAGCTAACCATGTATTGAAGAGGAGAGCTGAAACAATTTGGCTATGGAGCTATAGTGGTATCCTTCTTCTTGAAGTGGGTTCCACTGATGAGACCTTAGGTTCCCTTGAGTAGGTTATATTTTGAGGACCCTTGGATGACCAGATGGGTAGAGGCCATGGCATGCCATGGTGGTGGCAGAGGCCTTAGGGTTACATATGGACCGGTCTTCTTCCATTAGCTGAGAGGCCAACTACTGATGGTGGGGAACTATGCTTATGATGGGGAAGATTTCAGGGATGACCCTGACCTTCCACTACCAGAGGGAGATCAATGGGATGAACGAGGTAAGAAGCATATTGATATACATGTTTTTTTTTAATTTCATTTTTAATTTTTTTATATTATGATATGATGCTGATACATACAAAAATGTTGTGTGCATATATAGGACCTTCTCGTTCGACAAGATCCTCTCTTATAGACAGGCGAGGGGGAGTGAGATATATGGTTTTTAGGAATGCATAGGTAGAGGAGGAACTCCAGGAGATCGAGGAGAACCTGTAATGACTGAATGTGGGCATACATGATATTTCCATTGATGATCTTCCCAGTCGCTACCAGCGCCATACTACAAGAGTGTCAGGTCATTTTGGGAGGCTACTACATCGAGTGGCCCAGGCCGTGATGTGCTACCATGAGCACAAGGATTAGCCCAGAGTGGATCCCTCATTTTTGTATTATATATGTACTGAAATATTTGAAGCTTCAAAATTTTCCCTATTTATATGTACTTGAAACTTTGATGGTTCCAAAATTTGGGTGACTTGAAATCTTATGGCTTCACTCTTTTGTATATCAGCACCACCTTTATATATATAAAAAATTTTATTTACAAATGCGTGTGCAAATGTTTTATGTGAATGAATGTCTACTTATGTATCTATGTGATTTGATGAATAAAATCAAAAAAATTTAAAATGAACTCTTAGCTATGAGCAAGGTACCAATCCAAGAAAAAATTTGCTAAGGAATCTTCCATAGTATTTAAATTTCTCAGAATATGTTGATAAGAAAATTGTTCAAAAGACCTTTCCAAAATCCTAAATCTTCACAATGTATGAAGGAGTAGGGGGTTCTGGATGGTGTCGAATTGTTTTAACTTATGTACTATTGATTCTAAATCTAGGTAAACCCTAATATGACTTAAATCATTATCCATGGATTCAGTCAACAAACCAATAAATACGTGATACTCAGAAATATTGTTTGTTGCGGGGCCCACACAAGTTCCTCCTGAACTCACCAGATCATCGGTAGGAGAGTACAGTACCTAGGCTGCTGATGCAAGATTCAAGGTGTAGTTATTAACACCATCCACAAAACCTACATAGGTGGTCATTTTTTCATTTTAAACATAAGACTACATAAGTAGGTTTGTGAAGGACACATCTTACATTCACACTAAATCCACACTTCAAGAAATACACAAAACTCTATGAACTATATATATAGAAAACCCATGCTGGATGTCCTAGGCATAGTATTTTTTAAGGTAGAGCCCATTGTGAGGCTCTCCTAGGGGTATCCTGTCGTAATATATTAACTCATAAGCCCTTTTCTCTAAGACACGACTGACGATATAAGGCCCATGCCACATAGATTCCAGCTTTCCAGCTCCCAACTTGTCATGTTTCTGTTCGTAGGTCAGAACCAGGTCACCTTCATTGAAAGAGAGAGGTTGAACGGATCTGTCATATTGAGATTTTAGTACGTCGTTTATGAACCTAATTTTCTAAGGTAGCATCGAGACGAGTCTCATCAATATTGTTTAGAAACAAGAAACATTCTTCTTCTGAAGTGGTGTTGGGTTGTAGTTCCACAATGAGTTTCAGGGAAGGGATTTCACACTCTATAGGAAGAGTATCCTCTAGTACATACACTAAGGCATTTCACACTGTATAGGAAGAGTATCCTCTAGTCCATACACTAACTTAAATAATGTAAAACCAGCGGATGTCTTGACGGTGGTCCGGTAGGACCATAATGCAAAACATAGTTGAAAATTCCAGCTGGACTTGGCTTGTCCTACCATCCGTTGAAGCATGGTTTTTAACACTTTGTTGATAGCTTCAACTTGGCCATTGTCCTGTGGGTAGTAGGGTGTGGAATTTTCATGGAGAAAACCAAGCTTAGCACTCAATTCTGACATCATATTATTATGAAAGTGTGAACCTGTTGCTACTACAACTGCTTCCCCAAAAGTTTTGATATTTTTTGGCCCCTCCTTCTATTTTTGTTGAAAGCTTACTTAGACTAGTATTATAGCTCAAGGAAGTCCATCCTGTACACTTAGATTTTTCCAAATTTTTGAGCAACATAAGTTTTGGCTAAGTAAAAATTACTTTTCCTCTTCGAAATATCAGAGTAAATTGGCCAGTTGCTCCGAAACAATCAGCTAGATCAAAAGAAATTTTCTCGCGCTTGACCATTTTAGCGTAACTCGAAGAAATCCATCGACAACGTCGGAGGTAACTCATGACTTGCTACCGAAAAAGTAGGCGGAGCGTGGAAAATGTTGCCAATATTAAAGGTTTTCCAGTTTCTGGGGAAACTCAAAAAGTTCCATCGATACGGTCGCATCAAAAGTGAAGTGGCCGACAGGATGAGAATCGACATAGTCAATTAGAGGAATTCAACAAGTCATTGCTGACATAGTCAAAAAAGACTCAGTAGTTCTCGCTGAAATGTTCAAATTCGCAGGTGAAAACGTATTAGTGTCGCTGATATTATCGGATTTTTGTAAAGAGTATTGATGACATTGTCAGGGTTACTATTTTTCTTGCAGCGAACGACATTTGTTTTCGCGTCAAACAAGGTTTTCCAACCACCACATTTAAATTACCCAACCACTGCATTTAATGTCCAGCGATTGCATTTATGTACTTTTTATTTGTTTTTCTATGTATGTGGGAAGATTTATTTAGTTTTTATCACATGGAACGTCGTTTAACCCAGCAACCAATCACGAAAGGACGCTAGCAGCCATTATATCTAGTCACAACCCACAAAGTTTGAGCGCTTAATGGGTAGGCACCTCATATTTTGACTCCTTTGGTTTTCTAAGGTTGAAGCTTTTTATTGGTAACGTGGGTGGATGTACCATGGATTTTCCAAGTCTATTTAAGGTTTTTCCACCTGTCCTTATTCACATGTAACCTCCATATCTGGTATAAGTGCCCATGGTTCCATCAAAATGGTATAAATTACGTTCTCTTAGAATTTCATGAGCCGAAGTCACTTTAGTTATGTTTGGTTTTTCTCAACTTCACTACTAGTTCCACACTGAGATGGGTAGAGCGAGAACACCCTTAAGGATTTATTTTTGTTTACTACTGTTACCAATTGAAGGTTGATCTAATGTGTGTGTTATAGGCTTACGTGTGACTCAGTCGCTTAGCCATTACTCAGTTTTGTGTTTGGACATGCACAAACCCAGGTTTTATGATTAATTTATCCATTCACTTGGATATTTTGGGTACGCTTTTCCAGGGTAGATGATAGCAACAGCTGGCTTCACGTTTAGTGATAGTAGAGTATGAGAAAACTTAGGGCATGGGTGTGTCAAATTGGTTACTTGGGAGCACTACACCCACGTAGTCTTGGTTTCTTTCCTCGAGACCTTTGATGAAACCTACTCACCAGGAAACCAAGATACTCACTCCGGTTTCTTAGATGAGAGATTAGGATTGAGAGCATTTGTCAAAACTGGTCCGGTTGTGGGGAGTCTGAAAGTATCCTCAACAAAGGACCGTGTTGAAATAGTTTTTGATGCTTTCAGTATATTTTTCCCCTTTCCCTTTCCACAAGGAAGTTTTGTTTCATAAATTTTCATCTTTCGCTCCTTATTTCGGTTTCTACCAATGTTGTGTTTTTCCTTTTGTATTGGAAATGATTTTAAAGATTAAAATGAAGAAATATTTAAGTATGTTGGGATAAGTTGCGGAATTTGATCCATCACTAGGGTGGATTATTTTTTCGTTCTTCACAGCATCACATAGTGTGCCACTAAAACCTGGTAAATATCTTTTTGGGTGGAAAATAGTGGTAAAGAAAAGGAGATGTTTTAAACCTGAAGTCACCTGCGTGGAGATATGTTTTATCCCATCTTCAAACCACCATTTTTCTAGACTATGGTCCACCTAGTTGAAAAACCTTTTCCCTCCAGAAGTAACATGTTTTTCCTTCCATCTCAAAACCACCCCTTTCACTCCATCAACCCTTTTCAAATCCATCAAAATTAAGAGTTGTTATGTTTAGTTCACACTCCACTAAGTTTGGATGGCACCACTTGTCTTGGAACTCTGGTGAGTGAGAAATACTGATGAAATTTTTACTTTCAATGTTTTTTCTTTCAAAGGTAAGAATGATAGGTTAGGATTATAAGAATTCATTAGACAAGATTGCCTTGTCATTACTTGTATATTTTTCTACACTTTCACACAATGATGCATTTTTTCTCACATAAAATGATTAGTATGGACCTCTTTGGACATTAAAATCAACTATGGTATTACAGTTCAAGTCACTTCTCATTACGCCTGTGTCCATATATCACAAGGTCTATTTTCTCAAAGTGGGATTACTGAGAAGAATTTGGAAATAGAACTTGAAACAAAGAATTGAAACAAGGACTAAGAAAGGTAGCAAAAAGAAGACAAAGCCAAGTGGAGCAGACTTAGATTGTGAAATCATCTCGGGCACCAGGACAAGAAATAAATTCAAAGATACGAAATAAATCATAGGGATCGCTCCCAAATTCCAATGGGGAGAGCTTTATCAGATGATTTGAGATCATAACATCCTAGACACATGTCTTGAAGAGATAGTCTTATATCATAACATAAATAGATCTAGCTTTACCAAAGCTGCTAGGAACCTAGATATTTTTCCCTGTTCAGAAGTTCTTGGGTGGATCCTACCTTGAGCATATTCTTCCTCGAGGATTATTTCCAATGTCAAAGGGGAGGCCTTTTATTCATTTAATCCATATTACATAACAATGGCCTACAAATTACCTTCACCACAGGTCATGATGACAAAGGATTGGATCAAAGAGATCAACATTGATCCTTTGGAGTATGTAAAGAGGATTGTGGCACCAGGGAAACAATTGCGACAGAAGGAAAGTGGGGAGTATGAAACTCATAGATTAAGGGCCCCATTTAGGATAATAGTCTTGATGTTGAACATAATTTTTGGCCGAGTTGATGGAACCATCTATAAACTAAATTGGGTTCCTCTGATTTACTATGTAGCCTTTGAAGGAACAATTTCTAATTGGGAGGATATTATATCAGACAACCTGACATCCTATGTAGCGGTTGAATAGGGAGGATTGAATTAGAAGAGGGTTGAGTTCTACATGTCATCTTATCTTAATGACTGCATTCTGAGTAGACACCTGTGCCCTAAGCTGGGGTGCATCTAGAACAAGACTGAGGTTCCAATCTATGTGGGCTACCAGATTCTCCGGGCCCACAAATACGTAAGTTATTACAAGATGATATGTGAAGAGTTTCTTATACCTCTCTATGAGATAATCTTCCTAAGAGAACCAAGGTGCTTATTTGACAACGCAATGGAGGTCATAAGTGAGTATGGAGATTATTGCTTTTCATAGGAGTGCACCTACCTTAGGATACGTCATGGAATTCGTAGTCCACAAGGAGGCTGTTAGGAATATATTTTGAATGGTTTTGGCAGTTTCCTACATGAAATGAAGAAAGAAACTTTTCCCCCACTTCCTTTCTACATAAGAGGATATAAATTCTCTAAGTTAAAAGGATTTGATGACTTTGTAAAGGATCTGGAAGCTTTTCATTTTGGATAATTTTTTTCCAAAGAAATGATAGCAGAGGAAAGGTCGTTGAACATTGTGCGGCCGTAAAAATACATTATGAATAATCAGATTTCTTCAATATATATGAAGAATTATTTAGGAGAGATAATAATTTAATTGAGTTAAGCAAATGTTTTGCTAAGAAAAGTGGTGCTAGTGGGAGTAAAGATGGCAGCACTACAACAGAGATGAACCTGTAGAAAGAGGAAGAGGAGGCCTTAAGGTTGCAACCAGAAGAGACATAGAAAAAACTGAAAGAAGAAGCTGAGAAAAGGTAAGTTAAAGAAGCCCTGAGGCAACAAGAAGTGGAAATATTAAAGAAATAAAATGAAGAAAGAGTACAAAAAGAAGCCAAAAAAGTGGCGGAAGAACTAAGAAGAAAGGAAGAAGAAGATAGGATTAGGGAAGATTTGGACCAGGAGACAACCCAGAATCACCCAATGGACCAAGACCCTCCTGACTCATCAAGTGAAACCATGACCAGTGGTTAGATTCCTTTTGGGGAGCTCCACGGCTCACCCCATTCACTCCATCAAAGCAACACATCATGGCCCAACTAGATACTATCATTTTTGATAAATTGAGGAAGACCATCATAAGGAGATCATAAAAAATGTTGAATATGGGCACGCAAGCCGACGTAGTCACCGTCACCAAAAGTACCATAATGGAGGGTACCCACAAGGACTCGAAATTCATGGCCTCAGTAAACATAGTAGATGCACAAGCCAATGTTGACAATGTCGATTGGTTGATGGACGATGTGGAACGTAATAAAGAAAAAATGCTCAAACTCTAGGATAATATGGTTAAGACACGAGGAGAAAGTATAAAGTTAAAAAGGAAGTACGGTGCCATCATCTTTGAGAAAGAATGGATGCTAAGCAAATACTAGATTACGGAGATAGAGAAGGATGCACTAAATGTGTAGGTAGGAATCATGGAGGGATAAAAGAACGACTTCAAAGTTTGAATATCCTAACTGGAGTCAAGAGAGTCCGCGACAAACCAACATGTTGAAGAGTTGAAAAATCAGATAGAAGAGTTGGTTAAGGAGAAGGAATATCTCGAGAATCAACTGAAGCTGGCCAATGAGAAAAGGAAAGACATCACTCCTTTCTGTGAGAAAATTTGCAACATTCGGAAACATATACATCATGCTTGGGTAACTCTTGCAAGTGAGATCTACAAAGTCATATTGATGATGACAAGACTAAGAGTGATTGTGGAAGAAGCATTGGAGTTTAGAAAAGGGCTGATGGAAGTCACATAAAAGGTCAAAATCTAGTTGATGGAAGTTGGTTCAAAATTACTTGAACATCTACCCCAAAAGACAACATAAGGCACAAAATCAGAAACGACACTTCTGAAGTTTTGTAGGAAAGTCGCCCAGAGATTGAGCAACGCGATTTCCAAAACCATGGAGAAATGAGAGGACTTTTATAAGAAGATATAACAAGTCCATGAAAAGTGCCACATTCCTTTGTTTCCAAATATTACCGACCTTCTAGGAAAAGACCAACATATGGCCCGTTTGCAGGACAGATTACATGAGGACATAGAATACATAAAAAAATTAGAAGATTTCAATGAGGAAGATATTAACCACTTTGTTGGACAGGATTCTGTCAATGCTTACCTCTTAGAGGACATGTGCAAGGCCGTAACAAAAGAATTGACATGCATAGAGACACAACTGTCAGCACATGAAGTGACCGTGCAGATACTAGAGCCAATAAAGTGCAGAACTATTGCTGAAGAGGCCAACGCATGGGGATCATATGTTTCAATCCTAGCAGGGCCCACTTGATATTTTGTCCTTTATATATTTTTTGGTATTTTCTTATGTAAAGCACTAGAGGACAAATTTTGGAGTCCCTAGGGTTAGGGTATATGAAAGGTCACTAGATGAAAAATTTTAATTGTAATATAAATAGAGATAGGTAGTAGACAGAAAGGACTTTTGCTAGCATAAAGAAGGGCTGGACTATTTTGTAAGAGAACTGAATTTTCTGCTAATAAAGAAGGACCTATTTGCTGGGAAAGGCCTGTGCATAAATTTTCTTGGAATGTGTGGAATTTACAATGTGGAATTACTTCTTCTTGCTTCCATACAACATACTGTGAGATCCTTCTAACTTTTGTGAATTAATTCTTTGGTTATGAACAATTTCGCTTTCTACGTAAATTGTCTGTGTATGAAATGAGTAATGAATGTTTTATTATATCATAGATTTCTTTGGTATTATTTCTACTGTGAATGTGCATACTAAATTGAAACATCTATCTGTGAAAGTAGTATGGATAGTTGTAGTACATTTCTCTAATTTTAAATTTTCTCCTTGTGGGGATAGAGTAAACTAGAACAAGATATATTAGCTTAGTCTTAAATTTAAAAGATAATTGATAAAGCAGGAATGGTAAGACAAGAGGTAAGAACCCGCCTATCACTAGTGAGGTTTCTATTTATCAATTATATGCATTTAGAGTAGGCACTTGCATTTCATCATTTCATTAAAGAAAACAACATAAATGGTGAATCGGGCTGCAACCGATAAAACTCTTAAAAAAGCACATTAATATATGGTACCCAGACCGTTAACCAGAGGGATTCCCCATACCAAACGGTGGACGATCTAATTGGGATCGATTACCAAGGAAAATTCCTACTATCAGTGCTTGGGAATTTCCTGGCATCAACATATTTGGTGCTAGAAGGAGGGAATCCAGTGCATGGATGGTAGAGGAAATCCGTTTATGAGAAAATATTCCGCTAGATCTACATCTGAAATGACTTTCCTAGAATATTTCATTCTTGAATCTGAATAAAAAGAAATGGCATGTTTTGAAGAAGATACAGAACCTTTATACGCTGTCCCATTTGAATAAGTTGATCATTTTTGGAGGCATACACGATCCTACGTTAAGAAGATCGGCGGACTGAAAGTAATTCCCGCATTAACTAGGAGGAAAGCTCCCAAGAAAGCAGTCTTGTACATGCAATATTCAGTACTTGTGGAAAATTTTGAAGAATTGGTATATTTTTCTCTCCAAGAAATCACCCAACCTATTGATAAGTTAGGATCTGAAACCCCTACGATTCAAGCCTATCCATATCCTCCACCACAATCCCCATCTCGAGTTATGGCTGCAACTGTTAATCAACCTGCATGGAGGGCCAGAATGCCACTCAACCTAGCTGCACCTTTACATGATTTACCCAAGCACCCATAATGAGTGCTACTCAAATTTGATCCTAGAAAGGGTGTTTCCGTTGAAGATCATCTATTTTTTTTTTATTTCACACTAAGCCTTCTGAAAGTTGAGCACAAAGATGTTGTCTGCAAACTGGTCACGTATACCTTTGAGCCTAGTGTGTCTTCATGGTATTTCAGTGTACAGGCTAACTCAATAGCAAATTGGGATGTTTTTGAAACGGTGTTTATAAGTAAATTTGGTAACAAAAAAAATGTAGCTACACTTATGAAAGAATTATTGTCTATGAAGATGGAAAAGAAAGAGAAGGTTCAATATTTAAATCATTAAAGGTTCACTACTCTTTTAAACAATTTTAGTGCTGCAACAAAACCAACTGAGGAGTCTTTGGTAGAATATTATACTACAACACTATATCCACCTATAGTAATGTTCATAAAAAGGGCAGTTAAGGCCACATTGGTAGAAATTATGAAGAATCCAAGAAGGTAGAAGTGGATTTGGATAGTATCACAAGACATACTATGGAACCAGAAGTAAAAACAACAGTTGGTAAAAATACTTTGTTGTTAACTAGGCCTAAATAAAAACACTCAAATGAATTAGAAAATGTGGTCAAAATGGTGCATAGATTATCAAACAAAATAGTAGACTTGGGGAAAGAGAAGGGAGCTAGTTCATTAAGAAATCCATTCAAGCCCTATTACAAGAAAAGGGAAGAAAGCAGACAACCCCAAATACCTCTACTTAATCTTGCTATTCTAAATTTTAATGAAGTTGGCATGGATCATTTCTGTACATTTCATCAAGAACACCATTATGAAAAAAGCTTCCCACAATGGATTAATTCAATGACTCTGGTGATGAATCAATTATTAGACGCCCAATTGGTAGATCCAGAAGAAGAAGAAGACCAAAAAAATGAGTAGGAAGAAACAACCAAAGAAACCACGATGGTGTTATGGGATTGGGCACCCACATTAGGTTTGGATCAGGAAGAACAGACCGAGGAAATCCAAGTATCATCAGTAAATGTTACAACAAGGAGTAAAGGACCAGTGGTGGATCAAAGTTTAATGCTTCCTAAAACAAAGAAAATAAAGGAAAGCATGAAGAAAATTATTAGTACTAATCAAATGTAACATAAGGTTAATTTGTAAAAAGTAAAAGAATCTGGACCAGTGATTAATAAACATGTGAAGACCATGGAAAACAAAACAAAAAGTACTAAGAAAAGAATGAAAGAATATAACATGGGATATGATATTGTGGAAGATATTAAGAAACCAAAGCAAATATTTATTTATTTGAATTATGTAATCTTCCTCAGCAGAGAAAGAAATTATTGGAATCATTTGATCAACAACCAAGCAGTACTGTAGAGGCCATCGAATCAGATACTAAGATTAACAAAGCTATAGGTGGTAAGTCAAAATCCCAGACTTTTCCTTTCCTGTTAAATTTTGACATTTTCAATCACAATGTGCATAATTGTTTGTTGGATTATGGAGCCTTGTCTAATGTTATGCCATTATCCATTTGCAAGAATATCAATGGCCAACTGATACCATCCCCTTCACAGATCATCCAACTAGATAGGTATGTTGTTAAGGCTATAGGGGAGATGAAATATGTGCTTATTAGATTTTCTACATATCCTAGGGTGTGACAATTCATAGATATCATGGTGGTGGATATACTTGAGGCTTATGGGTTGATATTAAGTAGGGAATGGTCAACGAAACTGAACCATTATTTTGTGACTGATTGGTCTCACATGTGGCTTCCATACCAAAACAATCATAATCAAATTAAGATACTGAGATAACCCCACATGAAATAGAATGTAACTCGGTTGGAATAAAAGAACGAACCAATAAATTTCTCATTGTCAGTTTTGGGAAACTAATTTTTAGAACTCGAACCATGGAACTATCAAGTCAAGGAAGTCAGTTATGAATCAGATACACAGTCCAATATCCTTTGATTTTCATGGGCTAGTGATATCGATTGTAACATAGTAAACTTAGTTACTAATGTAGAAATTGCTACTAACCCAATAAATTTAGAGGATAGGTTTTGGATTTTGTATTTTGATGGTTCTAAAACGCAAGAGGGATCAATAGCAGGGTGTGTCCTTATTGATCCTAAAAATAATAAACATTTTCTCTCTTGCAGGATAGATTTTGAATGTACAAATAACACTACTGAATATGAAGCTCTAGTCCAAGGTCTGAAAAAATCCATTGAATTAAATGTAAAAAATTTGAAGGTTTTTGGTGATTTCGAGAAAGTTGTTAGACAAATAAGAGACACCATTCATTGCTTATCTCCACATATTAAAGGGTATCAATCTAAGTTTTGGAATCCGATAGCACACTTTAATACTTTTAACATAAATGCAATCCCTAGATTACAAAATGTTGCAGCTGATTTATTGGCTACTTTTGCTTTCGAGGTTAGTGCAACCTAATAACCAGTGTTTTATTGAATTAATTTTCAAGCCATCATTACCTGACAACATCACAAATATGATGATGTTTGATGATGATGAACAAATTATTAACTTTCTGATCAATGAAGAAGTTTTCAAAGAATCTGTAATTGACGAAGAAGGACATCAAGCAGATTTACAAAACATAGATATATTTAAAGGAAATTTCATGCCTAAAGGAGTGAGAACGGTTGAAGGAATATTTTTTTTGTGAAGAAAATTCAGAAAACTAGCTAATGTTAAAAAACATAGCTCATCAATGCAATATGAGCTGGTAAATTTAGGAACAAAAGCTGAGCCCAAGTATGTAAATTTGGGAAAATGTTGCTCGCTTGGAGAAAGATGCAAGATCATTAAATTGTTTCAACAATATAAAGATATCTTCGACTGGACATATGAAATCTAAAAAGTATATGATACACACATCATTCAACATGTAATTCCTATCAAGATAGGCACAAAACCATTTCAGCAACAACTCAGGAAAATGCATCCTAAATTAGAGCCTTTAATCCAAAACGAAGTAAAGAAGCTAGTAGATGAAAATATTATCTTCAAGTTTTGACCCTCCTAATGGGTAGAAAATTTAGTCCTGGTAGGGAAGAATTTTGGAGAGATAAGATTATGTGTAGTTTTTTGGAATTTAAACAGAGAATTAGAGAAAGATAAATATCCAGTTCCACCGATGGAACAAATCCTACAAATGATATCAGGCTCATAATTGTTTTCCTAGTTAGACATATTTTCTAGTTACAATCGAGTGTTAGTGGATGAGCAAGATCACTTAAAGACTACATTTCATACAAAGCGGGGAACATTCGCTTATAGGAGAATGCATTTTGGACTCATAAATGTTGGATCCACTTTCCAGAGGGCCATGGACATTGCTTTCCGAGAATTAGTCGGCCACTGCGTGGTAGTATACTTAGATGTTGTAACATTTTTCTCCAAGAAAAGAGAAGACCATGCTTTTCACCTAAAACATATTTTTGACCGTTGTAGAAAATATGGCATATCCTTAAATCCAAAGAAAAGTATTTTTGCGGTTCTTGAAGGAAAATTGTTGGGTCACATCATCTCTAAGAAGGGAATCTCAATAGACCCAGAGAGAGTTGAGGCTATAACTCAGATTCCCATGCCCCATAATAAAAAGGTTATGCAATCATTCATGGGCACAATAAATTTTGTTAGAAGGTTTGTACCTAATTTCGCACAAATCGTGAAACCTTTGCAGCAAATGGTAAAACAAAGCTTACAGTTCAATTGGACTGACATCGAGAATTTCTCCTATAAAGAAATAAATACAACAATAGCTCATGCACCTTCTTTGAGGAGTCCAAATTTTGAAAAGGATTTTATTCTATACACCTTTGCTTTAGATAACTCTCTTGCAGCAATGCTTACCTAGAAAGGAGAATTGGGAGATGAATATCCACTATCATTCATGAGAATTGGATTGCAACGGGACAAATTAAATTATCCATTCATAGATAAATACATGTATGCAGTATTCAAGGAAGTAAAACAATTCAAGACCTATATTTTGAAGAATACAACAAAAGTTATCATTCCTCATCCGACTGTTAGGTCTCTCTTTGTACAGAAGGAATTGGGCGAGCAAAGAGGAAACTAGGTGACCACACTACAAGAATATGATTTGGAATTTAAGTCAGTTACTATCATTAAAGGTCAAGGGTTGTGCAATTTTCTTGTAGAAAGTCATGCCGATGAAGATTATGATTGGGAGAATGAAGTTGAATTAAACTCAATTGAGATGTGTCCCATTTTTAATACTCCTGGATCATGGTACAGATATTTGGTGCATTATCTTCAAAAAGGATATCTTCTAGAACACTGGAAATCCAAGAAGAGAAGGGCACTTTGATTGAAGTCAGATTCTTATCAAATAATTAATGGAGTACTTTTCAGGAAGAACTATGATCGAGTTTTCTTAGGTGTCTAGAGAAAGAACATGCATATAAAGTGGTCAAAGAACTCCATGATGGTCCTGCAGGAGGAAATTTCTCTGGGGATACAACAACTCATAATATACTTAGATCTGGGTACTATTGGCCAACTCTATTTAAAGATTCCCATGCTCACGCCAGAATGTGTGATGTATGCCAAATATCTGGTGGCAGATTGCCGAAGGCAACGGGACCATTACAAACTGTTGTTATTTCAAAACCATTTGAGCAGTGGGGCATAGATATTATTAGAGAAATTAACTCAAACTCCTCATTGCAACATTGGTATATCCTTACAGCTACAAACTATTTTACATGACGGGTGGAAGTGGTTTCTTTGCACAAAATTAAATGAGGATGCAGTCATCAATTTCATGTAGGAGAAAATCATGACCAGGTTTGGGGTTCCAATTTCTCTTGTTCTTGATAACACATATTATTTCTCATCTATCAAAATAACTGAATTTTTATGTGAAAAGGGAATAAAATTACATTATTCAACAAATTACTATCCACAGGGAAATGGGTTAGAAGAATCAACAAATAAGTATCTCATTTGAATTTTAAGAAAACTTTTATTGAGAGTCAAAGAAACTGGAACATAACCCTTCCTAATGCACTATGGGTAGAAAGGGTTACCCCAAAAAATTCCTTAGGACTTTCTACCTATACTCTAGTCTATGGGAAGGAAGCCATTTTACCCCCAAACATTTTGCTCCCGCCCTTGCAATTAGCTCAAGCCTTAAGAGGATCCAGTAGAGAAATATTACATGAATGAATTAATACTCTATTAAACTTTAAAGAATCAAGACAAAAATCTAAAGATAGATTCAACCAACATAAGATTATTGTCAAAAGATGTTTCGACAAACGAAAAATCCAGTAAGAAGAAGAAGTAGGAGACTTCGTCTTAAGGTGGGATCACCCGCATGACGAAAAGAGAAAACACATGAAATTTCAACATTTATGGGTTGGCCCCTATTAGATTGCTGGGAAGATGCCGCCCTCAACTTACAAACTTTAGGATCTACAGGGATAGGAGGAAAGTCTTCTTGTAAATGGACTCGTTCTTAAACAGTACTTTACCTAAGTTTTTGAGCACTTTTGTACATATATGAAAATTTTCTTTAATTGATTTTTTCTAGTTTGATTCTCTCTTTTAGTTTTTTCTTAATTCATAGTTTTTGTTTATAATAAACCAGCTCAATACTTGACGCTTGGAAGTGTAGTAATCTGAATAATATCAAAGACCTTGGAAAGTCTGAAATCGCTCATGGGAAGACATGTATGATAAAGTTTGATCAATATGGGATTCTTTAATTATTGTCAGATTATAGAAAGGGAATCCAACTTAAAGCCCACATTTGAGTCATTATAAACCCTATAAAATAACTAGGACTCATGAGGTCTAGAGTACTATATTGGGGCTCCATCCATTCTCACATTAATATATGTTTCAAGAAGCCAACCATTATAGACCCACAGAAAGGAAGCAGGTCTTCCGGATGTATGGAATTCAAAATGATCCCATGCTACAAATCAAAATCCAAAAGGATTATATTAAAGAGTTAAAATTTCGAGACATACAATCTCGATCAAAGAAATGATGCTAAAGGAATAAACCATCAGATCAAAAGGGTTGCTTAAACAAAAAATATCAGATAGGTTCTTCTCCATCCGTGAGCATGATGAGAAAAAAAATTATTGCTCACACAAAAGGACATTATGGATGGAAGAACCCATACCAAATTCTCAAAGAAAAGAAATCAATCAAGGAAGACTCAGAAGACAATTATCGTTCATAAAAGAAGCATCAAAAGTATGCTTATAGCATGGGAATGATGAACAAATGAATAAATCTGTCTGACTCTGTTATGATCGTCTGGATTCATATCTAGTGGCAACTAAAAAGCAGAGGTAAAATGAATTTCATATTTTGGCCCCATGAGAGTTATCAAGACTCCTAGTTTTGGTTACCCTTCCCAAAGGATGAAAAACAATGTGATGCATGAAAGTTATATCCATGGATACGTCTAGTTTTTTAAAGAATCTCGAGAAATACATTGCAGGAATTGTTGTATATTCTGAATCTAGTACCATGCAGTAGTCTTGTTTTCTAGAGATAGATTTTTCAGAGATCTGTGTTCACTAGCTAGTCGCCAATTGTTGTTGCTACATCTACTTCCCAAACATTTTTGATATTTTGGGGCCCCTCCTTCTATTTTTGTTGAAAGATTACTTAGAATAGTCTTCTAACTCAAGGAAGTCCATAATGCATGCTTAGTTTTTTCCAAAAGTTTGAGCAACAAAAGTTTTGTCTAAGTAAAAATTACTTTTTCTCTCCGAAATATCAAAGTAAGTTGGCCAGTTTCTCTGACGTGTCGAAGTAACTTGATCAGTTGCTCCGAAACAGTTGGCTTGATTAAAAGAAAGTTTCTCATGCTTGATTGTTTCAGAGTGACTCAAAGAAGTCTGCTGACACTATCAGAGGTAACTCATGAATCACCGCCGAAACAGTCGGAGGAGCGTGGAAAATGTTGCCGAGTTTTTTGGGAAACTCTGAAAGTTCCACCGATATGGTTGCATCAAAAGTGAAGTGGCCAACATCTCGAGCATTGTGAGAGTCAATTGGAGGAATTCAGCAAGTCATCGCCAACATGGTCAGAAAAGAATCAGTAGTTCTCCTTGAAACGTTCAAAGTCGTAGGTCAAAATGTATTAGTGTCACTGATATTAACAGAGGTTTGCAAAGAGTATCTCCGACATTGTCAGGGTTACTATTTTTCTTGCAGCGATCGACATTTGTTTTCACAGCAAACAAGGTTTCCCAACTACCGCATTTAAATTACCCTACCACCGCATTTAATGTCCAACGACCACATTTATGGCCTTTTTATTCGCTTTTTCTATATATGTGGGAATATTTATTTAGTTTTTATCACACAGAACATGGTTTAACCCAACAACCAATTATTGAAGGATGCTTGCATCCATTATATCCAGTCACAACCCATGATTTTTGAGTACTTGATAGGTAGGCACCTCATCTTTTGACTCCTTTGGTTTTCTACGGTTGAATATTTTGATTGGTAACATGGGTGGATGTACCATTGCTTTTCCAAGTCTAGTTAAGGTTTTCCCACCTCTCCTTATTTNACCTCATCTTTTGACTCCTTTGGTTTTCTACGGTTGAATATTTTGATTGGTAACATGGGTGGATGTACCATTGCTTTTCCAAGTCTAGTTAAGGTTTTCCCCCCTCTCCTTATTTTCCTGTAACCTCCATATCTGGTATAAGTGCTCGTGGCATTGTCACAATGGTATAAATTAGGTTCCCTTGGATTGTCGTGAGCTGAAGTCACTTTATTTATGTTTGGTTTTGCTCAACTTCACGACTAGTTACACACAACGAAGGGTAGAGAGAGAACACCCTAAGGGATTTTTTTTTCTACAGCTACCAATTGAAGGTTTATCCCCTGCATGTGTTAATGGTTTACTTGTGACTCAGTCTCTTAGCCATTACTCAGTTTTATGTAAGGACGTGTGCAAAACCAAGTTTTATGATTAATTTATCCATTTTCTTGGATATTTTGGGTACGCTTTCCCAGGGTACATGATAGCAGCAGCTAGCTTCGCATTTAGCGATAGTAGAGTATGAGAAAACTTAGGGCATGGGTGTGTTGAAATGGTTACTTGGGAGTACTACACCCACGTAGTCTTGGTTTCTTTCCTCAAGACCTTTGATGAAACCTACTCACCAGGAAACCAAGTTACTCACTCTGGTTTCTTAGAGGAGAGGTTAGGCTTGAGAGCATTTGTTAAACCGAGTCCGGCCATGGTAAGACTGAAAGTATCCTGGATAGAGGATTCTATTGAAACAAGTTTTGATTATTTCAGTATATTTTCCCTTTTCCCTTTCCATAAGGAAGCTGTGTTTCATAAATTTTCATCTTTCGCTCCTTATTTCGGTTTCTACTAAAGCCGTGTTTTTCCTTTTGTATTGGAAATGGTTTCAAATATTAAAATGAAGAACTCTTTAAGTATGCTGGGAGAATTTTTGGTCTTCAAGCCATCACTAGGGTTAATTATTTTTTTGTTCTTAACAACATCACATAGTGTGCCACTAAAACCTAGTAAGTATCCTTTTGGGTGGAAAACAATGTAAAGAAAAGGAGAATTTTTAAACCCGAAGTCACCTACGTGGGGATATGTTTTATCCCATCTTCAAACCACGATTTTTCCAGACTATTAACCACCTAGTTGAAAAACCTTTTCGCTCCAAAATTAAAAATGTTTTTCCTTCCATATCAAAAGCACCCCTTTCACTCCATACCCTTTTTGAATCCATCAGACTTAAGAGTTGTTATGTTTAGTTCACACTCCACTAAGTTTTCATGCCACCACTTGTCTTGGAACTCCGGTGAGTGAGAAACACTGATGAAATGTTTACTTTTAGTGATTTTTCCTTCAAAGGTAAGAATGATAGGTTAGGATTATAATAATTCATTAGACAAGTTTGAATTATCATTACTTGTATATTTTTCTATACTTTCACACAATGATGCATTTTATCTCACATAAAATGATTAGTATGGATCTCTTTGGATATTTAAATCAATTATGGTATGACAGTTCAAGTCACTTCTCATTATGCCCGTGTCCATATATCACAGGGTCTATATTCGCAAAGCAAGTTTAATGAGAAGAATTTCGAAACAGACCTTGAAACAAAGAATCGATGCAATGACTAAGAAAGGTAGAAAAAAGAAGGCAAAGCCAAGTGGAGAAGACTAGATTGTGAAATCATCACGGGCACTAGGACATAAACTAAATTTGAAGATACGAAATATATCACAAGTATCACTCCCGAATTGAAATGGGGAGAGCTTTATCATATGATAAGAGACAAGAACATCCCAAACCCAGGCCTTGAGGAGATAGTATTATATTAGAACATAAAGAGATATGGCATTACCAAATCTGCCACACGCCTAGAGATTTTTCCCTATTCAAATGTTCTTGGGTGGATCCTACCTCGAGCAAAATCTTCCTCAAGGATTATTTCTAATGTCAAAGGGGAGGCCTTTTCTTCATTTAATCAAGCTTACAGAACAATGGCCTACAAATTACCTTCACCACAGGTCATGATGACAGAGGATTGGATCAAAGAGATCAACATTGATCCTTTGGAGTATGTAAAGAGGATTGTGGCACCAGGGAAACAATTGCTACAAAAGGCAAGCGGGGAGTATGAAGCTCAGAGCTTAAGGACCCCATTTAGAATAATATCCTTGGTGTTGAACATAATTTTTGGCTGAGATGATGGAACCATATATAAACTAAATTGGGTTCCTCTGATTTACTATGTAGCCTTTGAAGACATAGTTTTTAATTGGGTGGATATTATATCAGACAACCTAACATCCTATGTAGCGGTTGTACATGGAGGATTGACTCGGAAGAGGGTTGATTTCTACATGTCATCTTACCTTAATGACCGCACTTTAAGTAGACACATATTCCCTAAGATGGGGTGCATTTGGAACAAGACTAAGGTTCCAATTTATGTGGCCTACCAGATTCTTTGGGCCTACAAATATGTAGGTTATTACAAGATTATATGTGAACGGTTTCTTATAACTCTCTACAAGGTAATCTTCTTAAGAGAACCAGTCTGCTTATCTGAAAACGTAATGAAGGTCATAAGCGAGTATGGAGATTACTACTTTTCCCAGGAGGGAACCTACCTTAGATGTATGGATGTTCCAGAGCTTCATCCCTTCTACCAAGATACGTCACGGACTTTGTAGTCCACAAGGAGGTTTTTAGGAAAATCTTTTTGAATGGGGTTGGCAGTTTCATGCATGGAATGAAGAAAGCAACTTTTCCCCAACTACCTTTCTACATAGGAGGATATAAATTATCCAAGGTAAAAGGAGTTGATGACTTTGTAAAGGATCTGGAAGCTTTTCATTTTGGAGAAAAAAGTTTCCAAAGAAATGATAGCAGAGGAAAGGTCGTTGAACATTGTGTGGCCATAAAAATAAACTATGAATACTCAGACTTCTTCAAGAGATATGAAGTATTCAGGAGAGATCATAATTTAACTGAGTTAAGCAAACGTTTTGCTAAGAAAATTGGTGCTAGCGGGAGTAAAGATGGCAACACTGCAGTAGAGATGAAGTTGCAGAAATAGAAAGGGGAGGCCTTAAGATTGCAACAAGCAAAGACAGAGAAAAAATTGAAAGAAGAATATGAGAAAAGGAAAGCTGAATAAGCCCCGAGGCAACAAGAAGAGGAAAGATTAAAGAAAGAAAATGAAGAAAGAGCATGAAAAGTATTTGAGTAAGCGTCGGAAGAACTAAGAAGAAAGGAAGAAGAAGACAGGATCAAGGAATATTTGGACTAGGAGACAACCCAGAATGACCCAATGGACCAAAAACCTCCTGCCTCATCAAGTGGAACCATGATCGATGGTCACATTCCTTTTGGGGAGCTCGGGCTCACCCCATTCACTCCATCAAAGAAACACACCATGGCCCTCCTAGATACTATCATTTTTGATAAATCGAAGAATACCATCACAAGGAGGTCCAGAAAAAGGTTGAATATGGGCATGCAAGCCGATGTAGTCACCATCACCGAAAGTACCATAATGGAGGGTACCCATTAATGGAGGGTACCCAACTGAGTGCGTAGATAGTAGAGTAGAAGAGTCAATCTAGGATGTGTGCGGATCAGTAGGAGTAGTAGAAGAAAACATAAAAAAAACAAAGAGCGTGAGAGAAAGAAAGAGTCTGAGCTAAATAGACATATCTCAAAACCGTCTGTAAGTCGCAGACTGCAAGGTGCCATATATCTCTCATGCCAGATGAAGGGCACCTTGGTGGTTATTCTCGGTTGGGTTTCCATGTTACATCTTGTGTCAAATGAATGTTGAATGTTGAATGTTTAACGGTTAATATTGAATGTTTGATTTCTTGCATTGATTATGGTTATTGCTTGAATGCATGTCGCAATATTGATAAAAGTAGTGAATGAATGAATGACTAAAGCATTGTCAAGCACTTGGTATTATTTCATGTTAAAATACTGTTAAGTTATAATATAGTCACATCAATGTCATTTACATATAAAGGAATCATCTGTGTCGCACTGTTGCGCCACTATCAAGTAGTAAAAGACTTCATCCTTCTGAATCTGTTGAGCGCCTTGGCCACACTCCAAGGGACTGCAATCCCTCGCCGACTACGGAAATGTGGTTCTGGAAATTACACATTAAGATATCTCAGTTGAGACTGCGCCTGCCTCGCAGGTGTTTCTAGATGAGCTTGATCTATCGGATCGATGTCTTTGGGTGTTTTTTTGGTATTGTGTTGTTGCTGAACCTGGGTCGTGAGAGTGAGGAAAATTAAGCCAACAATTGGTTCCGTTGCTCTGACCCTTAATCATTTGAGTTGAGGTAAATGTTGAGGCATCTGACAAATAAGGAATTCGAGGATTGGCCAAAGTCTAAGACGTTGGAATTTGTGCAAGAAGAGAGCACAAGATCGTGGTTGAGCATAGAAAATGGGATAGACCAGTACATATACTCTGATATTCACGAGATCTTCTTTGCAGAGTTTCCTATTGTGCTGCACAAGTGGTTGTCAATATTGGTGACTCGGCAGACAAATTTCCAGAGAAGAGAAGCAGTCGAGTAGAGTGCTCAGCTTATTTGCTAGATAAACAGTGTAAGTAACCCCATCTCTAGAGCTGTTGATTTTTGGGTTGACAGTATTTTGCAAGGGTTTATTATTGAGTTTGCAGTAGAGATGATAGCCTCATATAGTGAGGCTGAAAGAAATTTTTTCCAAGGACCCCGAAGAAGGTATTTGTTGTATTTAAGCACATGGATAAAGATGCTCATCTATGAGAAGGGAATTTTGTAGTTGAGAAGTTGAGTCACATATCCAGAGGAGAGGATATGTCGTAGACGACCTATAGGGAAAATGATAAATGGTGAGTTGAGATGTTACCAGGAAGTAAATAAATTGAACTAGAAGCTGGATTCCCGAGGAGTGGAAGGAGGTTCAGGTTAGGAAAAAGAAGAAAGACCGTAGGAGGTAGACGGACTCCTATTCTGTTTGAAGAAAGTGAGTACGAAGCTAAGTCGCAGCTAGAAGAAGGTTCTTACGATGAAGAGGAATACTATAGCCCAATTTTTGAAGGAGCAAAAGAATCCAAAGAGTGTGCAGAGACACCAATATAAGGACGCAACTACACCACGCCAAGAGTATCACCAAAGGTAAGATCTAGAGCCTCATCTTCTGAAAGATTTGTTAATATTGATAGTGCTAGTACTGTGATTAGCATGCAAGAGAGTTTTCCTTCATTAAATTATTCATTAGACATCCCCAATTCCAACTCAATGGTTGGGGCAGATATTAGATTACCCACATTCAATGGGAATGGAGCAGAATATCCATAGCAGCATTGTTTCCTTTATGAAGCTGTTTGGATGGTTTGCCAAGTTCATAATGCAAACATAAGGAAAGAACATATGATTACAACTTTTCGGGGTCACGCGTTGGACTGGTTTATGAAGTTTTGCGTAGTACCAGTAGGAACCCCAAAGAACACCCTTGATGAGATTTGACTCACAATGATTTGTGAGTTCAAAAAACCTAAGTCTAAGTCGCAGTGCATCACTGAGATCAAGTAGTTACCGATGGAGTTTGTATGGGACTTCGATCAACGGTTTAAAAATTTGATGGCCAAAGTTAGTTTCTAGATGTTGGGCGCACAACATAAAGAGTGGTTTATTTTTGTTCTATTACGACACATCCGCGATCCTTTGATGCAACAGAATATTGTGTCGCAGACGAAAGCACTAGAACTACCGATGAAGCTGGAATCCTCACTGATTGGAGATGGTGGCGCAAGAATGATGCGAATTCAGTCACAATTGGCTAATATGAAAGTGTAGCTTCAGGATATTAAGAAGGGAAAAGAAGTCCAAGAAGACTTATGGTGCACAAGATGTCGAATGGATGGACACACCAAGGATAATTATTCGTCGTACATGAACTATATCTCATCGTGTGCGCCAAATCCATTGAGTACCCACAAACTACCCTGGTGCCAAATATGCCATACTAGAGGGAAATGTGATGAGGACTGTCTATACTTGTAGAATATTATAAGTACCCCAGCTAGCCTTTTTTGTAAATTTTGCAAATCAGTGGGGCATGATGAGAAGGATTGTAGAGCATATCATCTCCTGAAGGAGAATATAGTAGACGCCTATTTGACGAAGAATGACAGGTAGGATCAGGATGAACAGGTGTAAGTGAAGTATCAAATCGTGCCTTTGCCACAAAATCAGTACCAGAATCAGTATCAGCCTTAGTATGCACTGCAGAAATAGTACCCACCACAAAAACCACACCCTCATGGAAGGAGGGTTGGAAACTTCATAGGTAGAGGAGGAGAAGGAGGATTTGGCAGAGGAAGAGGTCAAGTTGTGTGCTATAATTGTGGACAGTCGGGCCATTATGCCAGAGATTTCCAAGATCCTGCAAAGACATGTTCATATTGCAAAGTGCATGACCATAATGTGGAGCAGTGTCCCCAATTGATTGCAAAGTGGCAAGATCGGACCATCCCAGGTCCTAACCCTGCGTAGGATCCCAACAAATATTCCAGAACAACCGCAAGCACAATGACAGGTACGACCTGCGACACAAAGAAAAGTACCATTCGATGTTCAAAAACAAAAGCAAGTATTTTTGGACGTGGGACTAGAGTTTGTGGATCCAGAACAACCGTTGAAATCAGCTAAAGTCAAGGAGATTCTTGAACACTTCCAACAAATATTCCAGAAGCAGATTTTGAAAAAGGCTAGTAAGCTCAATTCATTTTTTTTCAAGTTGCTTTGCGTTAATTCAAGATAAAGATGTTGTTGCAGAACTACAAGCACTGATAGAGGAAACCCCAGTAGAGTCGCAACCTGGAAAGAGGGTTAACCATGTCAAAACAAAATTCAAAATTGGGCACGAGTTAAGAATGACTGCGCAGATAGGGGATTATGACATGGCGTAAATTATTCTAGATCTAGGGTCGACATCAATATTTTGACGTGACAAACTTGGGAAAGCATGTACAAGCCGCGCTTGGACTGGTCCCCTGTCTAGTTGAGTTTTGCAAATCAAGAGAAGGTCCTACCGATTGGTAGGCTAAGTCAAGTCCCTGTCAACATTGAGGGGATGCACACATTCTCAGACTTTGAAGTCATCAACATTGTCAATGACATGAACCCATACCCCGTGCTTCTAGGGATAGATTGGGAAATAGACAATTAGACGATCATAAATTATAAGAAAATAATCCTCTCATTCGAGTATGATGAGATGAGGGTAGTATCGCCCATTGATCCACTAGAGGGAAAGATATATGTTGAAACAGTCAATAGTGAAGCACATGGTGACTATCTAGACCGTATTTATAATGTTAGCACCTTAAAAGATGATTATGTAAATCATACAGTGGATGGAAAACTGATATGGAGGAGTGCTAGTTCATGCACATAAGATTCAACAGAGACGCTGGAAAAATAGAAAAATAAACTGCATGAAGTCTCTATGAGGAGATGCGTCAGGATTACCAAGTTTGTACGATGAGTGGAGAATCAGTTAAGGGAGATACCCACATATGAAGGATTACCTAATATTGCATCCTTCTTCAGTGATTTTGAAGGACTGATAACAGAACCGCAGTGCTTGTCTATGTTAGACTATGTATTGAAGGCTACACCCGCTAGATGGTGGGGTACGCATAAGAAATCCATAATAGAATGGCCACAGTGCAGGAGGTTGCTAGAAGTCATATTCGACAAAGAAGTCATGGTCACGAGTCAGAAGTACACATGGCTGTCGAACCCTATCGAACACCTTAATCAGTGTCGCATAGCATTTGCAGAATACCCACTAAGTTGGTATAGATCCATGGAGTTGTGATAAGGAACTCAGGACTAGGACAAGGCGGGTAAAAAATTTGTGCACACCTTTGCATTTGGTTATGAGCAGCTGATAGTTGATGCTACGCTTCAAGTGATTAAGGAAAAGATATTCGTTGAAATCCCTGTCAAAGTGACAAGTTCTCACCAGTGTAGCGCGACCATCCAACAATGGATGGATTGTCACAACCTTGATGGAGAACTAGATGATGATCTAACTAACATAAACATACCAGATTTAGAGGGTTCACGTGAAGTCGAAGGAAGTGGTATTTCGAGCGACCAGTTTCTCAAGTCGCTAAAAATCAAGAAAGTGAACATTGGTTCACCAAAAAACCCGAAGTTTTCCAATATAGGTGATTATTGGGATGATGAGATAGTATCAAATAGAAAATACTTACTGCATGAGTTTTAGGACCTATTCCCTACCAACTTCTCAGATTTGGAGGGAGTAGTAGGAGATCTGGGTGAGATGAAAATACCCCTAAAACCAGATGCTAAACCAATTAGATAGCGACCTTATAGGTTGAATCCAAGGTATAAATAGAAGGTAAAATATGAATTGGATTGCATGCTCGACATAGGAATCATTAAACCTATTGAGGAATTAGAATGGATCATCCCTATAGTGATCCAGGATAAGAAGACAACAGGTGAAGTTAGAATCTTTGTCGACCTAAGGAAGCTGAACGATGCATGCCTACATGATCCATTCCCAACACTATTCACAGATGAAGTACCGGAAAACGTCGGAGGACAAAAGATGTATTCATTCACGAACGACTTCTCTGGATATCTCCAAGTCAGAATCGCGAAGGAGGATTGACATAAAATGACCTTCGTCATAGAATGGGGATGCTACTAGTATTTGGTAATGCCCTTTGGACTCAAGAATGCACTTGCTATTTTTTCTAGAATAGTAGTTTCTGCTTTTAAGGATTTCATACATAAATTTCTTGAGGTCTACTTTAATGATTGGAATGTGTTTGGTCTAGTAAGAGATGATATTGAGAGTCTGTGCATGATGTTGGGCCATCATCTCTAGTATCATATCATGCTTAATTCAAAGAAATGTATTTTTTGCGCACCATTTGGTGTACTGATGGGACATGTCGTGTGTCGCGATGGAATTTTGGTTGACCCAATGAAAGTTGCAATTATCCTTGACTTGCCACCACCTACATCAATCATGCAACTCAGATTAGTGTTAGGACACACATGCTATTACAGAAAATTTATCAGAGGATATGCAAATATAACTGCACCTATGGAGAAACTGTTGAAGAAAGATGTGAATTTCCAGTGGACGGAAGCTTGTCAGGAAATATTAGACAAATTAAAGAACAAGATGGCCCAATACTGATATTTTCTGAATGGAAGAAGTAGTTCCATGTCCATGTTGACGCATCATCTGTCGCGCTCGACATAGTCTTGACACAACCAGGTGAGGGTGCGCTTGACCACCCTATTGATTTTACTAGCAGAAAATTATCGACGACAAAGAAAAATTACATGATGATAGAAAGAGAAGGCCTTGCCATGGTCTATGCGCTGCAGAAGTTCTCACACTACTTGTTGGGTGGAAATTTTAAAATGTACACTGGTCATTCAACATTAAAATACTTGGTTAACAAGACAGTGTTGAGGGGGAAGATCTGTCGATGGCTCCTCCTGTTTCAAGAATTTGACTTTGAATTTATTGTTAAACTTGGTCGAACAAATGTGGGATCTGATCATTTGCCAAGAATAGAAATTGGTGAAGAACCAACCAGCCTAGAGGATAATTTACCTGATGCACAACTAGTTACGGTCACCACCATGGTTGATAAAAAGTTTGAAGCTATCATTCACGTCTTAAGTATAGGCTATGTGCCTAAAGGGTTCATAATTGCGTAGAAGAAACATTTGGTCGTCAATGCCGCTGATTATATGTTTATTGAGGGACACCTATACAAGATGGGCCCTGATGAAGTATTGTGACGGTGTGTCTTTGACCTTGAACGACATTGAGTAATGAGTGAAGCACATGCCGGTTTCGTAGGAGGACATTATGCTGGAAAGGAAACTGTGTGCAAGATATTGCAAGCTGGATTATGGTGGACAACTATACATATGGATACTAAGAGATTTTTCCATAGCTGCGATACTTTCTAGAGAACAAGAAAACCATCAAGGCCTGACGAGATGTCGCTAGCACCGCAGATAACCCTTCAAGCATTTGACAAGCGGTCCATTGATTTTGTTGGAACGATTAGTCCGCTAGGGAAGAGGACTGGTACATGCTATATTATCACTATGACAAAATACTTAACTAGATGGGATGAAGATGTACCTATTAAATATTGCACTAGTGCGATTGCGGCGAATTTTTTATTTGAAAATGTGGTGACCGAATTCGGCTGCCCAAAAATTCTGCTAAGTGACCAAGGTACGCATTTTGTTAACAAAATGATTGATGACCTTATTGCAGAATTATAGATTCAGCATAGAAAGATGACACCCTGTCATCCTCAGGCGAATGGAATGGTTGAAGCATTCAACAATATCATGGATGATGATTTAATCAAAGTATGCAATGCGCGTAGAGATGATTGGGATAAGAAAGTGCCATCTTTGCTATGGGCATACCGCACAACTTGCAAGTGATTGAGATGGCACACTCTATTCAGAATGGTGTATGGACAAGAAGCTGTCGTTTCAATGGAATATATTGTGTTGAGCTTAAGAATTGTTGCGCTGACAGAAATGATAGATGTGGATGCTGTCGAGCAAAGGTTGTCGTAGCTCGTCCAAATGGAGGATTAATGCTTTGTCGCAGGATTCCATCAAAACATAGAGAAGCAAAGGAAAAAAGCACGACATGATCACCATATCAGAACTAAACATTTTGAAGTTAGAGGACTTGTTTTTCTATACGACAACAAAGTTTTGAAGAATTCAGTAAAATTGAAGATACATTGGCTAGGGCCATATGTGATTGCACACATCACCGATGCAGGTGCAGTGAAATTACATAAGATGGATGGAACATCAATTGCAGAAATGATCAATTGCAGCCTCCTGAAACCCTACCATATTGGCTATGACATGGAAGTGTAAGAAGGAAAAGGTATGAAAAAAAAGAGAGAAAAAGAGAAAAAACAAGAAAATAAGAAAAACAGAAAAAGGAAATTGTTCTATCGTACGTTTGTGATAGAAGTATGCAAATCTTAGTAAGAGCGGGAATTACAATTGGACATCATTAAATCCCAGATACCCAAAAATATTTAGGCGGTTATGACTGCGAGGTGTCATTAATTTGACTAGTTTGAGGAGAATGGCGATGTTCTTTTTGGTCCCATCCGTCATCCCCACCATAACTTCCCTGATAGGTATAGATCAAAACTCAAGTACATGAGTTAATGTTGGAATGCGTCGAATGGGAAGCCCATGTCATCGAAAAGAATTCGATATTCCATTGAATGATCACATGCAATATGAGCACATCCCTATAAATATGATCCTTCATTGACAAGAATCATTTTACTTGCACAAAGAGAAGAAGAACGAACCAAAGTTGTGACTGTGAGAGTCGAAGCTAATGGTCATTTTGATTTCCAACACCAGTGAGAAGTTTGACGTTACCATCGCCTCGCCTTTCCCGATAGTAGAAGAGATTACATTACTGGAGGTCTAGCAACAAGATGATGAACCATAAACGAATTGTGTGATAAAGTCCATAGACATTTCCTATGGCCGGTTCGACCCCTGCTTCGTCCTCTAGTTCTTCCCCTGCATCAGCCATGACTCAAAGTCCACCCTCTAATCCACCAGTTGATATACCAGTTATAGTTTCTTGACTGTTTATATTGGAAAGAGACATCCTAGAAACATCAATGCCTTGGGTCAAGGTGTCGAAGTTTACAAAGAAGTGGAAGGATACTGAGGATGCACCCATTGAGGATATACTAGCTCTGCCACCACAATGGGAAGCAGAACATGCCACTCGATAGGAGCGAAACCTACTGCCACCATATGTTTGGCCAAGGAGAGTAGAGGTGCCTAAAGTGAATCTTCCCTGCTGGATTTCTACTATTGATGAATATCATCCCGAAGCTGGTGAAATTGCAGTTTGAAGACAACGATAATAAGGTATGTTTCGAGATCCTTTAGTGTTAGATGTTTTATTTCTCTTGCATATGGGAAGGTATTGATTTCTATGGTTACTCTATCTATTTTGGTACCCCAAGCCATAGGAAGTTTTATCCATAACAGAATTGGCGACCATATTGGGGAGTTCCTAGTCATTTCCTTTGGGGGTTTTATCGGCATTCAATGTTCTTGAATTGCTTTGATTTATCTATTTCTGAGTCGGGTATGGGGGCATGTTTTCCTAGTAGTGTTTGATAGGAGTAAATTTTGTCTCAACTTGTTTGTTTACCTTCTTTTTTATCTCTTTTTCTTCCTGTACGTGAGTTTTTCCTTCACAGTCGCGTGTACACGCAGGTTTTCCTACAATAGCCGCGTATATATGTGGATTTTTCTGCAAACAGTCATGTATGCCTTGAGTTTTTCCTTTTTGGGGAAGATTAAGTGTTGTTGGGTGAGTTTGGATGATTGCTGAGTCTTCTTGGATGCTTCTAGAGTCTGTATACACCCCTGTTTCTGACCAGATATGCTTTTTAGTTTAAAATTTTTGAAAATGTTCTTGTCATTTCATTTTCTATTTTTGGGATTAGTGCATTAGGTATATTTTACCTTAGTGCTTTGCTTGGGTGTTTTCTGATAGTGCTTGCAGAGTCTGGGGGTTGTAGAGTCATACTTTTTCTTTTTATATCATTTAATTCAGAAAATACAAAAACATTTGCTTTTTGCATCATTATGCATTGCTTTCATTTTGCATTTTGCATGGTACTTGAATTAGGTTTTCTTGGAAAGTATTAGTCATATTTTCATATAGGAATGATTGCATATTCATTTGAAGGAAATTTTTTCACTTCACGTAGTAGCATTCCCCATTTTTCATTTGACACAGTGCATTTGCATGGATTGTTAGGTGTGCATTTTACTTCTTGTTACGTCATAACATCATTAGTTGCACGGCCATTTTCCCTCTTGAGTAATAAGCCAATTAAAATCAACGCATAATAAAATGAATTACATTCTTTTATTTTATAGGGTGCACCAACAAGATTAGGTTTTAGGGTCTTGTAATAGTTCATTGTGAGAAAATTCTCCAAGACCATTAAACAAAACATTTATGTGTCTGTCCAGGTGAGAGTGTGAAATTCCTTTATATAATTAGTGTTTCTCAGGATCCTCCTCTTACAAGGGAGTTGAGCATGAGGCAGTGTGAGTGGTTATTGATTGGGATGACCCCTGGTCATAACTGGGTGGCACCGAAGATATTTCCAGGATTGTATTTGTATCTGGGGGCTCTTTCAAGAGTTGTAGGATTTGCTACCCTGCCCATACGGTCAGTCCCGCCTACGACTGTCTGCTTGAGAATTGATTATATTGAGGTGACCTTAGTTGCATTACCTAGGTTATCGAGGGGGTACTTTGCAGAGGTTATTTTGTAGGTAGCCTAGCCAGGTAGGGGTCAGACAACACAGTTGCTATATGTGTTGAAGCTAAGGGCCACTATAATTGGTTATGAACCTCCACTTGTTGTGTATGGGAGTCTCAATCCTCTCCTAGGTGAGACATACCTACTTCATTCTGGAGCTCACATATCCTACCCTTGTTTGCTTGTGATTTGGCTTTACATTTTATAGGTGTATGCTCTGTGCACGCTAGTTTTCCTAGGGTTTGTGTAATTAGATTGAGTCTTTTCATTTTTTGAGTCATTATGGATTTGGGTGCAGTACTTCACCATTCTCTTCATTTAGTAGGACTTCCACTTCCACATCTCCTCCTCCTTTGGGAGAGAGAAATAAACAGTCCGAGCGGACTACTTCTCACTTTGATTCACACACGATGGGAGATCACAAGGATGAGATTCATGAGATGTCCTCTCCACCTCATGAGGTTGGGGAAGAAGATCCTACTCCCATATATGATCCTTCACTGGAAATACCTTCACATTCTGGTTATGATCCCTCATCCACGGGTCGCTAGTATTGGTTTCCAAGTGACGAGACTCATCATGAACCCACAAGCACTAGTCATGTTCGTTATGGCATGTCTGATATCTATGCACCCAATCCAGCACATCATGTCGAGTCAAAAGTTGAACCTAGCACTACGCCTGGGGGCACTCCTATTCCTTTCCATGCAGAGAGATTTGGGAGCACTAGTCACATTCCACCTTCCATCCCAGTGGTGGAAGCAACCTCACATGTCCGTCCTAGACCTATTGTTAGTAACCATATGCGGATACCAAAACCAAAACGAGTGACCATAAGGAACACCACTTACTTCCCTTCACATGTCCCTTCGTCCTCGAAACCTACTCCTTCGAATGCATTTTTATCTACCCTTCCTCCCCCTCATTCACGTGGTCCTTCGGGCCGAAATATTGCTACCAGCCATGTTCGTATTGCGACTTCTCACATGGTATTATCTCAGAGCCAAGTACCTCCTATTGTTTTGGGAGGTCATATCCCTGTTTCTAGATCGTCTTATGGTCCATCGCAAGGACTTCCCCATATCCCTAACTATGGACATTCTCATGGGACATCCCATGGGACACCTTATGGAGCTTCTCATGGACAGTCTTATGGACCATAGTATGGACAAAACTATCAACCCTATGGGTGTAGGTATCAACAACCTACTTAGTCTTCCACACAAGGACTTCACTTTGTGAACCTCTTACATAGCACGTGCAATCGTGGGATATTAAAGAATACCCTTAATTTTGAGAGATATTGACCCAAAATATTTTTGTTGAAACCCCCTCCCAATACTTAAAACCTACTCCCCACCCCTTTTTATACCTCAATTCTTATAAACCACCCTACCCACCCCCACCTTAAATCCCTCATCCCCCCAATACCTGCAATATATTTGGTTTGATTTTTTATAATTTTAAAACCCACAATATGAGCTAACGTGATAGGATATTGGTCAACAAGTGAAGCCCCCGTGCTCTTCCAATTATGGCTTTGTAGCACTACATAATCAAGGTACACCACATCATAGTGCTTCCATGCAGCCCTATACGGGTCAAATGGGAGGAGGTTATTATGGCCAAGGCCATGGTATTTATAGCAACCAGCCTTACATGAACCAAAATTATCAGGGAGTGTGGCATAGATTGGCTCAACCTAGGCTCCCTTTCCTTGCAACATTGAAATTACCTGACTTATCGAGACTTATGAATGATCCAGTATCTCATGACCTAGCCTGGTCAGCCGTCCCTAACAAGCTTCCTTTGGACATTCCCAAGTTCGAGGGCAAAGATGGAGAAGATCCTAGTGAGCATGTCACTACTTTTCACCTTTGGGGCTCTTCCAATTCCTTACACGAGGATTCAATCCGTTTGAGGCTATTTCAACGCACCCTCATCAGCCTTGTAGTGAAATGGTATATAGAGTTACCAAGGGGGGCATTCATTTTATCTAATTACCTTGCCATGACTTTCCTCAATCACTTTCAGCTACCAGTGCGTTATGACGTTGGTACCGAGCTCTTGTCGACATTTTGGCAAGACAAAGCCACACATATCTCGGATCATATTCAAGAGTGGCATAGATGAAAGCGGTTGATTAAAGCCTTTATACCACTGGAATTTCTCCTTGAGTGGTTACTCAAGTCGTTGTGACCTTACATCGCGAAGGATGTTTCTACATCCGGAGTCCAAAATGAGGAATAAGCAATATTTAGGGCACAAGAGTTGGATTTGATCTACGCTCAATCTAGACTTTTGTATGAGATTATACCTAATGCTCTGCGATCTAGTTTCGATCCCAAGATCAATCCTGGACCACATGCCGATGGCATTGTGGGTTGTACAAGTGCCAAACCTACGGATTTGGTTGTGAAACAAGTGAGCCAATTGTCAATTAATTAATTCACATCAGGACAAGCCATGGCTTTGTCTCAACCTACCCAAATGACGAGTGTACTTTCTATGCAATCCTTGGACCAGAAGGGCAGCCAACAGCCTGGAAGGAATAGAAAAAAATGGAAAAATAATCATAAGGTTGGGAACAAGAATGAAAATGATAATTATAATGACAAGAATGCTCGTAATGCTGGGGGGGACAAGCAGTATAAAAGTAAGGTAAAGTTTCCTTGCAAGTTATGTAAGGAGGGCCACCTCACTCACTTGTGCCCTCATATGGAAGATGCCTCGAGGTTCATAGCACAGGGCCCAACCGTGATAACTAATCCTTTACCCAACAATCAAAATATGAACTCGAGGACCATTGATACTCATTGTGCATTGAGTGGAGATAAAAATCTGCCAGAAGCCAATAGTGGTCATGGTTGCATTAACATGGTGCGTGCTACTAAGGTTGTGACTTGTGTGAAGGATTATGGTTCATCACAACTGGACCTTGGAAAGGAACCCGCTCGACTTGAGAGCCGTTTGCGTATCAAAAAACCTATAGATAAACCTGAAGTTGCATCTCGCATTCCTAACGGAGTCCTAAAGCGTTCAGGGCACAATCCTAATTCCCAAGCCACCCAAAACTATTCCGTTGTCTAGGATTTGGGCCAAACTCCCTGTGCGATGTCTGCGCTTGAAGTACTTCAGACTTGTCCTCTGCAGAGGAGGGCCTTGCTTTCTACTCTTGGGGTTGATGATGATAACTCTTCTTCCGTTATCAAATTTGAAACCATGGGAATACAGCCTCACTTGCGTTACTACATGTCTCTTTTGATTCATGTAGAGTGTCTTAATATGACCGTCAAACGTACTGTGATTAACGAAGGCGCTGCTGCTTCCGTGATGTTTTTGTCATGTTGAAAGGGTTTGAGTTCTCCCAAGTTGTCTCATTCCACTACTATGTTGACAACTTTTGATGGTAGATCTTTTCAACCGCATGGAATTCTTCCTTCTCTTAAGTTCCAATTTGGAGGGAAGACCGTCGCGATTGAGGTCAAGGTGGTTGATGCACCCCTTGACTACAATATTTTGCTGGGCCGAAATTGGATGTATAGTATGCAAGCCATAGCCTCTTCTCTATTTCGAGTAGTATGCTTTCCATTTAATGGGAATATCTTTATGATTGATCAGACATCATTCTGTAATCCGAGTGTCAATGCATCATTGGGAACTTCTATCCCAATTATCGATCATTCTTAGCCGTCAACTAGGAGTGTAGGTATGTGTATGTATCCGTCTCTTATGGGAACCTTTAGCTGTCCTGCACCTGTTCTTATGATCGGATCTAGTTTTGGTGGGGATTCATCCTCATTGATTTCGGTGTCTTTTTGTACTACCCATATGGAAGATCCTTGGATTCTTCCTTCACCAAATCCTTCGAATGGACCTATCAAAATGGATGTGCCGTTGCCTACAATGATGGTTTCATATCAAGAAAAACTTGATCAAGTTGTAGAGATTATTCCTTCCTCTTCGCGGATGGAGGAGGAGGACCCGTATGTGCTTCCTGCATGGGCATTTGATTCCTCTCATGCACATGATTTCCTCGACGAAGTTTTTCCATCGGATGAAGCCATTATTGAGGCCATGTCTAGAGTTGAGACACCTTGGGAAGAGTTACATCATCGATCATATTTTCTTCTTGAGCTCGACCGTATGGAGCATGATGACTTTAGGGAGATTCTTAGCGAGAATATTGGTAGTCCCGTTGTTCCATTGAGCTCTCCTGGTCAGATGTCCAATGGGAACATGGTGAATTTATCACCTATTATTCCTATCAATATTTCTCACGATCCTGGAAAATTTGAGAATGTCTACATTGGGGCGAGTTGTTCCCTTGATGAGATTAAGGAGTATACCGAGCTATTTAAAGAGTTTCATGAAATATTTGCTTGGTCATACGAGAAAATTCTAGGTATCGACCCTCATATTGTCGAACATGAGATTAAGGCCTATCCAAATGTGAATCTGGTTCAACAACGTTTGCGTACGATGAATCCTAGAAAAGCACCCGCCATTAAGGCAAAGATATAGAAACTGTTGAAAGTTGGTTTTATCTATCCCATTCCCTTGACGGAGTGGGTTTCAAATCCCATTCCGGTTGATAAGAAGTAGGGAGCGATCTGTATATGCACTGATTTTCGTGATTTAAATCGTGCTTGTCCTAAGGATAATTTTCCCACACCATTTATTGATCAGATTTTGGATGAGTGTGCAGAAAGCGAGGTATTCTCCTTCATGGATGGTTTTTCTAGATATAATTAGATTCATATCAAACCTGAGGATCAACACAAGACTGCATTTATTTGTCCTTAGGGTACTTTTGCATATCGAAAGATGCCTTTTGGCCTTAAAAACGTCGGAGCTACATTTCAGCAGGCTATGACCTTAATTTTTCATGATCTCAAAACGATTATCGAAGTGTATTTGGATGACCTCACTGCTCATTCTCGTTTGAGAGTGCGTCATCCATACCATTTGAGGTTAGTATTCGAAAGATGCCATCATTACCAAGTTCGTTTAAATCCTCATAAGTGCATCTTTTGCATGATTGTTGGTCGCTTGCTAGGGTTCATCGTATCCAGGGAGGGTATAAGAGTCGATCCCTTAAAGGTTGAGGAAATACTTCAATTGTCTCCCCCGCATAATATTAGACATCTTCAGTGTTTTCAAGGCATGGAAAATTTCTTGCGGAGATTCGTGGTTAATTTTTCCAATTTGACTAAAGGATTTATGCGTCTTTTAAAGAAGGATACTCCTTTTTTCTAGGATGAGAAAACCTAGGAGTCCTTTGATGCTCTTAAACAAGCCTTCGTATCGACCCCTATGCTTAGTCCACCTGACTATAGCCGTGATTTATTGATTTATGTGTTCGTGTCCATGGAGACAGTTGGTATGGTTTTGGTTCAGGGGGATGAGGAGCTCCACGAGCATGTCATATATTATTTGAGCTGAAACCTTATTGATGCAAAAATCCGTTATTCCCATATGGAGAAACTTGTCTTGGCCACCGTTCATACAGTTCATAGATTGAGACATTACATTCTCCTCCGTTGAACTTTGGTTGTAGCTCATATCAACCCGTTTCAGTTCGTCCTCACTAGAAGGATGACTGGGCGAAAATACAATAAATGGATTGTTTTTTTGCAAGAGTTTGATCTCGAATTTGTTTCGATGAAATCAAAGAAATTGTTCATCTTTGCGAAGCTCATATATGATTTTCCAAGTTTGGAGGAGGAAGAGGTTTATGAGGATACGTTTGTCGATGAGCATATTTTTCTTATCTCAAATTTGGACCCATGGTACGGGGATATCATTATATATTTGCAAACGTTGAAGGTCCCTACTCACCTTTCACGGGATGAGAGACGATGATTACATCATGTAGCTAAGAAATACCTTATAGTGGATAAAACTTTGTACCGCCGTGGGGTAGATTCCATTTTACATCGTTGTTTAACCCTTGATGAGGCTGAGGTTGTGCTGAATGATTGCCATGGAAGGGCATGTGGTGATCATTTATCTGGGCTTTCTACAACCCAAAAAATCTTAAGAGCGAGATATTTTTGGCCGTCGATCTTCAAATATTGCGTTAATGTGGTTAAGAAGTGCCACCCTTGCCAGGTGTTTGCACGCAATATGTGCTCGCATCATCCCCGTTACATCCTATTATCATCGCCAGTCCCTTCACCAAGTGGGGGCTTGACTTTATGGATTGAAAACTAGCTTCGGCTAGGGGGCATCATCACATTATAGTGGCTGTCGATTATTTCACGAAATGGGAAGAGGCTATTCCCACGATTAAATCTGACGGTGAGATAGCCGCGCATTTTGTTTTCAACCAAATTATTACTCGGTTTGGCATTCCGAAATAGCTTGTCACTGACCATGGTAGGCACTTTCAGAATAGAATGATGGAAGAGTTGGCTTCAAAGTTAGGGTATAAGCAGGAGCATTCCTCTTCTTATTACCCTCAAGCGAATGGATAGGTTGAAGCAGTGAATAAATCACTTAAGTACATTCTACAACAAACCATCGCACAAAGCAAGACGAATTGGCATATCATGTTATATCCTGCTTTGTGGGCCTATAAAATCATGGTTAAGACTGCCACCGATTTCTCTCCATATCAGCTTATGCATGGGGTGGAGTCTATCTTGCCGATTGAATGCGAAATTCCTTCGTTGAAGTTAGCTATAGATCTTTTACAAGACACTTCCGTATTGGAGGAACGTTTGGTCCACTTAGAGTAGCTTGATGAGCAGTACCGAGATGCCTTAGTGGCTCTAGAAGTAAATGAGCATCATGTTAAGGTCCAATATGATAAGTTTGTCCATCCGAGGAGGTTTAGTGAAAGTGATTTGGTCCTTTTGTGGGATCAAGCTAAGGAACCCTTGGGGGCAGGGAAGTTTAATCCCATGTGGCATGGTCCTTATGTGGTCAAATGTGTGTTAGAGAAGGGCGCCTATGAGCTAGTGGATTATGAAGGGACAACCTTGGTGGAGCCTAGAAATGGGCTCTATCTTAAAAAATACTATGCATGATCTTCAACTAGGGCTGATTGTTGTATATTATTGTATAGTTTTTGAGTTGCATAGTTATGTTTTCTTATGGTGATAGAGTTTGTTGATTAGCTTCTGTTTCTTATAGTAGATGACGATCGAGTCTTCCATTTACATAGGATTCACCGATGGTGCTAGCCATCACACTCAAAACTTAGCTTTGGCTATTTGGGTGATTTATACTCCTACGGGTCAAGTATTATCTTCAGGAGGCGTATGTTTACGACCTTATTCAAACAATGTTGCTGAATATAGTGCCATTATTGAGTTATTGCGAGATGCCATTTCACATAGTGTTCTCTCTCTTAAAGTACGTCTTGATTCACAGTTAGTGGTTTCACAGCCTAATGGCTCGTATTGTATTAGGGATCCGGTTTTATTATGAAGATTCTTATGTGTGAGATTGCTAGAATGACAATTTGAGCATATAACATACATACATGTTTCAAGAATTTTTAATCAAGTTGTTGACTCATATGCTAACTATGTGTTAGATTGGCATTTGTTTCATAGACCATAAGCATATCACAAACATACATTTTTGCACGCATGTAAATAAATAATCGATCATCATAAATTTTTTTTATTAACATCTAAAATGTGACGTCATAATAAATAAGTGTCATAATACAAAATCGGGGCTTCCGAGCCACCAAAATATAATACACGATAGTACAAAAAAGAAATACTCTCAGGTCTCTAAGCCTGAGGAGGAGGAGGGGGGTTATGATTGTGGTAGCACACCATGGCTCTAGCTAGCCATCAAAATAATCGAACCCATGCTCGTGGTACACCAACCACCTGGCACTGCATGGCCTCAGGCAAGTCCTCGACTTGCGCCATGGGTACCCTGTGTTTCAAGCGTACAAAGTTTGTGTGGATGCTTTGGAGCATCCACTCCGTATCTGCACCCATGATGTCATCTCCTCTTCCCCTTCGTCTATGACGAGGGAAACCATCCGGTTGCCGTGTTCCAACATATGCATACACATGACAGATTGTCACTATGTGTCGTCACACCAAAACATGTCTTTTGAGTCAATATATCAAAAAACACAAAAAAAATTAATAAATTAAAAAACTTAAAGTGGGTTTGGGGATTCATTACCTATGTCACCATATGCTGCTCCTGGTGGTAGGGGCATGTTCATATCTCCATGGAAATCTATCCCTGCATAGGGATAGTCATCAATGGCTATGATCTACCTTCGCCACCATGGAAAGAAGTCCTCTGGGTAGGGGTTAGCCACCCTACCTCTTCCCAGTCTCCACATAACATTTGCCCAACGTCGTTGGACCGGATCTCGAACTCCGTGTGGAGGAATGTCCACTCTAGGGATTAGCCCCGGTACACGCTCAAAGAAGAACGTGCTCAGTATGCTACTGAAACCAAAGTTTCTCACCCTGCCCATCTTGCAGTCATTGAGCTGTTGCTTCATGTTGCTCAATAGCATAGTGCTCCAGTCATACACTCAACCGCATAGAACATCACTGGCTGAGAGGCCTAGTGGAGTGAAGCTAAGCTGGCTATCCTATCGAGTGCCAATAGTATGTCCTTCAGTCCCAGAACCTGGATCGAGTTTGTCGGGATTTGACTCCCAACCTTTTCCGTGTCCAGAAAGCAGTACACCGCAATGTACTCATCGATAGTAGATCCACCTCCTGGTCCATGAGATCAGAGATTTACCATCTCTCCTCATTAGGATAATCCAGTGATAAAGTATATGTCCTCAATCTCTATACTGAGTGACATCCCATCAATGTGAAAAGACTCAGAGTCTGGATCCCAGTAATCCTCTAGCATCTGCAGGAGTCTTGGTTTGGCCCTCAGGCTGCTAAGACACCAAAACATATACAAACCACATGCATGCAAAGATTGTTGGGCCATTAAGTCACCTTGCATTGCCTCTTCTACATCACCATGTTCCCTCTCCCTCCATTCTAAGACCATCCTGCACAAAAAACAAGATATTTGGTCATTATTTTCCCTTGAAAAACTCATCCGCAGCCTCATACGGGTGGTTTTTCTGCGTATGGCCAGCCCTAAATGCGGAAAACCCTGATACCCACGTGGGACAAAACGCACACTTTAGAATGGCATAAAAAATGAAATGGACCATGAAAACTTAAAAAATTTGCATGAAATAGGAAGAGGAGGACATGAGGAGTTACCTGGATCAAATGGTGTCGAATTTCGCCGGACGATGCTCCCAGAATTCACGTTGGAAGTTTTGAGCTCAAATGGGTAAAAATTTCAAATGATATGGAATTTTTAAATTTTTTACTATTTATAGAAATTTTTACCCACTTTCTATAGTTTTGACCGTTTCTGACCATTTTGGACTAATTTGATAATGTAGGAGTCTGTTTTGAGCGTGGTTTGACTGTGGTTTTGACTCGTTCATGTTGATTTCAGGTATTATGTCTAAACTAGCATATACGTTAGGTTTCACATCCATTTGCACTTTGCATGACCTTATGACTGTTTCATTATAACCTTAGGTGTGAAACCATTCTATCTTGTCACAGAACCTTCTTGTTTCTTTTAGAAGTGACATGATGTGAATGGTAGAGCTTGACCATACATGGGTACCCCAGTTAGCTCCTATTTTTCATTTGGTACCCATGCCGACATTTTTCCTCTAGGGTGTGGGAGTCCTTTGTATAGTATCAACATGACTTTGCGGAAGAGCCTCATACTCCTCTTGATATTTTTTGCTGGCCTTTTCCCTAGGACTCCCTTATGTCAAGTTGTAATTGCATTATCATGAGTTTTTCCTGCCTTATTGAGCCTTATGTCGGCTTCCCTGACATTGATTATCAGCCATATAGCCCGAGCTTGTCTCATGTCTAGCCACCTAGAGCCATTTTATATATCTTTTGTAGCTTGATTCCCCATTTTTTTTCCGGGAGGGGGATTTCCCCTGAGTGTCGTTATCCTACACATGTGTCCTTGCATTGAGCATAGGTATGTTCTATTGCTTGAAACTAGTTTGTTTGCCCCTTGACACTCATCTCCTCCTAGTCTGTAACTATAAATCACTTTTATTCTTTTTCAAGTTTTTCAAAATATTTGAAAAAGTCCAAAAATAAAAAATAAAAAAACCAAAAAGCAGGACAGGAAAAGATGTTATCTTTGGCAGCAGTCGATTCATGTCGCCTTCAAACAGAGCACTATATATCACATCCGTTGGTTGGGTTAATAGTTTGAATTTAGGAGCTGTACTCGTTTCTTTGAGTTTATCTCCACCGACTGGTTAAGCTTCCAGTCCCTATGGAGCCTCTGTCGATGCCTCCCGTGTCGCAAAAATGTCCCAGTTTGTATATTGAGTCTATGTTGCCTACATTCAGTCACCTTTATGCTCTTGTTCAAAGGAAGTTGAAGCCTGAGTTGGCCATTCCTCAGTTTTCTTGACTTTGCATGTCAACCATTCCCGATACTGGTACTAATTCATGCACATTATGATAGAGTCCTTCCACATTATATAGCTTTGTTTAGTACCTCATGTTGGATGATGGGGGATTCCTTAATGCCCTCCTTTCAACGGATTTCATCCCATCAACTTCAGATCATTTATTCTGGGATAGGATTCTAGAGTCATTTTGAGTGCCTTGAGACTTACAGTCATCAGTGGTAGGTTCTCTCACCATCGAAAGTTTTGGTAATACATCAATGTCACCTGATCGATTAATTCTTTCAAGTGTTCGAACTCAACACATTTATTCACACTTGTTAGATTGCACTCTAGTACCTTGATTCCAATTTTCATTATCAGTGGGTGATCTTGCGTCTATTAACAGTATACATCAATGACCGGTAATCAGACAATGGACTACTATGTTCGACCTCAACACCTTTATTCACATAGTAGGACATGTACTTGTAGCAGATTATGTAGAAGACTTTTCAGATTGGTGTCATTTCAGATATGCTACCTCCTTGATCGTGCCAGTGTTCATGAGATTTCAGCTCTCGTGACTTGATTCCAGTGTATGTCATATATTTTCATCCATTATGGAGATCTTGATCCATTGTATATCTTCAGCTTTCATGGAGATCATGATCCTTTGTATATCTTCATCATGGAGTTTCTGATCTATCTATATTGTACGTGGCAATGACCACACATGTCATATTTTGTATCATGCCTATTCATGGCCATTGTACTCTTATGTATTCGGGACTGCTGTATGTATTTGTAGTCATATGCAGAGATATTTGTACTGTATTGTTGGATGGCTGGTTCTTCCACCGGGTTCTTCATCACTCCACTTCTAGGATGGACTTATAATGTATTTCGGCCATCGGATCACTCCCCTGACCTCACACATTAGGGGACATCTGTTACAGCTGATTTTACCACACATGGTAGATCACATATTTATGGCATTCCCTGTCCCTCTGCAGACTATTTGGACCCCATGGACCATTTTTGTACCTTTGATGTTTCCAATATCATCCCTAAAAACATGCATTATTTTCCATACGCGACTTTTAAACCCATTCTCGCGTATATATGCGGATATGACCCTTAAACCCGCGTACATCGTGATGTGTACAAAAGGCCAAATAGTTTTGGAGTTTTCCTTGATGTGGATCTGAGTCACTTGTATTTTGGCCTTCCATATGCCTTGAGATCGCTCGGATTTGACCTTCCATTACCCCATTGAAGCACTATAAAAGGAACCCTTTGGATACATTGAAGAGCAAGAAAACTATAGTCCATTGTTGTCGTAGCTTGATTATACTTGAGTCTGCATCCCTTTGTCCCTTGGAGCACTTTGTGTTCTTCCCAAGCTTACCTTTGCTTGTGAGCTTGCTATCAAGAGATGGAGGATTGAGGTGGTGGAGGCCCAGGTGGAGGAATCAGTTTCTCCAGTTCATAGACGTGCCAATAGAGGTTGTCATTCTTGTAATCTCTGATTTATATTAATAGAAATATATTTTCATGTCCAATGATGTGCATTTAAATTAATATTGAATCCATGGATGCTTTTAATTGCTTATACATTATTAATTATATATTCTAGAGTAGGCCTAACATGATTATATAGCATGCTTGTCTTGTTTGTTGATTGTTGAGAGAGCAAATTGCTAACACAAGTGGGATTGGAAAAGTTGAACGAGGATCTACATCAACCATCCAGAATAAGGTATGTTTCGATATCCTTTAGTGTTAGATGTTTTATTTCTCTTTCATATGGGAAGGGATTGATTTCTACGATTACTCTATCTATTGTGGTACCCCAAGCCATAGGAATTTTTCTCCGTAACACAAGGAAGCAAGCGGACCTGGAGAGAAAGAACTATATGTTCACGCTGCCACCCATGCCATCTGAGCCACAACTTGTAGTGCCAATGGAGTGGGATTGATGTGTAGAAAGCATAGGCTTACTGAATTTAATACTCATGCTACACTTTGGTAGAAGTAAGCAAGTGAGAACATATGTGCGACAGCTCCTAGTCTGTTTCCATGGCGGTTATTTATGGCTCGACATACCCTATCCTGTCAATGTCGAGCTCATTTCGACAATAATAGGTCTCCCACGTTAAGGACATGACCATGCTCCATATCTGTGCACAAACAGAGATATGATAAAGATAAGGGAAAAATATGACCTCCAACGCACAAATAGAGGATTCTTGATTTCTTCTATAACTGACAACACAGTGAGGCTCGTCACAAATATTCTATCTTGTAAGATGTTGTGCAAGATGCGGCCCATTGAGTGCACTGTCGGGACAGTGGAACTTGTGGAACAACACTCAATGAGAGTGTTGTTCAATTGGTCCCAATATTTATTGAATGAGCTGTTAGAGGATGCCGAACAAGTGCGGGAGGAAAGTAAGGCCAAATTCCACTACTCCTGGTTGCTCGTTTTAATTTATTTTATTGTTTGGTTAAACCCACCCGATTACTAGCCGCTAGATGTCCTAGTACTTTTCCATGGCGCCAAGTACCAGAAGGCACTAAGAGAAGTAATAAAACACCAGCATAGACTGTGCGCTGCGACAGTCCAAAATTATTCATCTTTCATAAGCTTCCAATATGGTGTCCACAATGTTATTCTGGAGTCGAGGTAGGACCCAGAGAAACAAGTGCAGCTGATGCCTTTCATGATTACTAACTCAGATGTGGAAGAGGCCATCTAGGAGTGGCCTAAGGAATGACGCGTCCCGGTCTACATAGAAATGAACCAAGGAAACAACCAAGGCAATGTCCAAGATGATGGCCAAGGTAATGATGGCAGCAACGGGAAGGGAAACTAGTCACATCACACAGACAACGAAGATGATGACAGTGATTAGGGTTCTTATCAAGATGATTCAGAATGAAATCCTACTGACAATGATGTATAGACTCAGAAGAAGGCCCAGGAAGAGGTGCAGGACAACGAGCAGACTCAACCACAACACAAGAAGCGTAAATCCGATAAAACAACTAACACTGTTTGCTTAGCTGAAGAAGACATTAGCCTACTTTCTGACGTAATCACAGAGGTTGCGAAATCCAGTCTTAAAGGAATAGGTAAAAAGTAGCTGTGACTGACCGATAAACTGGTGGATCATATCAATACGCTCACTGAGGCCATAAATGAAGTGCGACATACAGCCGAAGCCGAGACTTATGGCATGGATCCTAATGATGCATTAGTAACACCACTGTGTTACACCTAAATCTTGTCATCAGCATGTGATGAGATCCCAAACTTCAGTGTTTTCCCTCAATCCCAAGTTGTGAAGCAAGAATATTGGTCCAGACATCAAATCTACATATGAAAATCCAACACTGCCTCTACCCTTTAGTTAAAAAGTGGTACCTTCTTTAGAACCACTTGTAATGTGTTGACCGTAAGCGGTGGCACCACCTTTACCCTTTGATCAAGGTGCAGTTATTCCTTGTCACCACTTTGTCTCAGTGAGGAAGAAGCGGTGCCCTTGGTAAAAAGTGAAAAAAGAGAGTTTATCACGAACCTTCTTGAAAGAAGGCTTCGTGGCACCCTTATCCCTGATCACTAGGGCTAGTTGGGCTCAAGATCCATCCTTGTAGGATCTCCTAGCCATCTCAGCCACCAATTTATCAACCATCTCTATCCATTCCAAGCCTATAAAAGCAGGCTCATTCCCCATGGTTGAGGAGAGAGTAAATTTATGCTGTTGCTTTGATATTCTAGCTTAAATTAGTTAAGTGAACTTGAGGGAGCAAGTTGGAGCTATTGGGGACGAGATGTTGGCTTTGTGAAGGATTAAATCGACACTAACTTCATAGGTTGTAAACTTATTCTCTATTATCTAATGCAAAATTGGTTCCTTTCCCATGAAATATATTGTGTCATTATTGTATGTTTTATTATTGAATTCCTTAGTCATCAATATAGAATAGTGGATTATATTCTAGTTCTATTTGATCTTGTTTGTTTTTTTTCTTGTGATTATGTAGGTACATCCATGAAGGATCATCTTTATAGGAAACAACTATACTAGTACATCAAAGAGACTTGATTCGAGATCTGCACCTATTCTAGGGAATGTCTTCCAATCTTGTCATGTATCATTTTTTCTAGATCTGAACCATTCTGACTAGAGGAACAACTCCCGTCTGCAGGAGGTGCAAAATTCCTAGCTACAAATCTAGCGACTCCACTGGGGAAGAGCTTCAGCTGATCTGATCTTCCTTATTCTTTTCAAACACTTGTCCAAAAACCAAGCTATAGTTCTTTATCAGTTCAATCAGATCCACTAGCTAATCTAGTGGGATTTTTATTTGGTATTATAATATTTGTTCAGATCTGATTTTTCTGACCTTCTTTGCTTTTAATTATTGTTAATTCATGATTTACATGCTAGTTTCATAGTGATTTAATTTTTCCTTTTCTCCATATTTTTGTTTTTGGACATCTACAGGGAACAACGTATGCATAGTGGGAAACAAGCAGTGCCACCGCTTGAACTCAGTTAGCAAGAAGTGGTGCCACCACCTGTGATCAGCAATCAGGAAGTTGTGCTCATGCAGAACCAATATGTCAGTGACCCTCTGGAAGTGGTGCCAGGTAGGTATTTCTAGACTTGTTTTTTTTCAAAGTTTTTGCAAAAAATTTGGTTAAGTTTCTTTCAGTTTTGAGTGTCTGGGTTTGTGTTAAATAAATCTGAGTGTTTGAATTTTAAATTTGACATGGTAAAAGGCTTATTTTGTTGAAATCAAAGAGCTAGGATAGACTCATCTTTTCATTTTGCTTGTATTCTTGATTTTGAATTCTTCGAAAGGAGTGTTGTTTGAGAGCTTAGCATCAGTTAGATCTCAGGATTATTGTTAGACAAATATGAAAATCAAGACTTGCTTGATTGGTTTCTTGATTTCAATTTTCATTAAAGTTTGTGAAGGACTTGTTTTTTCTTTGAAAAAAGAAATTTTTATGTTTAGACTTTGTTCATATTTTTGTTTGAGAACAAATTATTGGACCTCTGATTAGCCTCATCAGCTTTCAGATCTCCATCTTTCTTCTCTTTCTTTTACATTCTGATCTCATCAAAAGAAAAATATTAGTAGTTTTAAGTTAGATCTTTCTAGTTTTAAAAGAATTTAAAAAAAAAGTATTGAGTATACCTTTTTTGTCTTTCTTCTTAGAAAAAAGAGATTTTCACCCATTTTGCTTGCTTTCAAAATCAGTTTGAAGTTTGTTGCTTGTTCTCTTTCTAGGAAAAGGTTTGGTTTGGTGTAGTTGTTTGGGAAAAATTTTGGTTTCAAAATGAAAATTGAAAAGAAAAATACTCTCTCCTTCCCATAGGTAGGCATGTCTTGAAAAATAAAGTGAAAATATATGCATTTCATATTTGCATGGATTTACATTTCTGTCAAAACTCCATGCATTCACCTAACCGCTCAAGTTAAAATTAACGGTAGTTATAGGTATAAAATTGTATAGAAATTTGAGTGATAAGTTACTGATGTGTTTGGCCGTCATAAAACGTAGGAGTTGTTGTTATTTTTCTGCACTGCAACATGGGACTCGTGTGGTTCTTCAACGTACTATCGGTATATCAAACGACCTTTCACGTAACCTTGAGGTATATAGAAAGGTATTTCATGTACTCGATTGTATATTGGAAGGCCCCTTGTGGACGGTTGTGCATTAGACAACACTACTACAAATTTGAGCTCCCATGTACCTTGCGTATATCGGGAGTGTTATCCCTAAAGTTGAACCTAGACTACAGGGGTTCAAGCTTAAAGAAATATTTTTCAATATATATATATATATATATATATATATATATAATTCAATGAAATCAAGATAAAAAACTGGGTTGGTATATCATCAAAGATATAAGGAAATCATATAACCATTAAAGATCTGTATAACATAAAATAGAATACAAAATTCAATATCAAGAGAACTATGAGCACGAATTTATGGAATAAGACTGACTTTGTCATTAAAAATTTGCAAAGGAACTGTATTTCACCATAAGAATCATGTAATGGTATTTAATTGACCATATACAGGATAAATCACAAAAAATACAATTCATAAGATACAAAGTCAACTCATAATCATAATCATATCAAAGCAGAACCTTAATTGAAGATGCAGAGAATTTCATGTCACCCCCTTGCCATATTACAGATTACAGTATTTATAAAATCTCAATACCAAGAATAAGATATTTCTATTTTCTAGAAGAAATCTAGACAAACTGTCAAAATATCTAATTGATGGAGTTGTTGAAGTCAGATCTCATTGAATTATCTTTGATTGATGAACCTGTTAAGGCCTGGGATTTCGCAGGCGGAAACAGTAAGGGATTCTCCCCATTTGTATTCCGGCTCCACCCCTGTAACACATTGGGTGTCCTCATAAATGTATTCAATTCTTGCTTCTGTATCTGGTGCTGGCACCTCCTCTACTGCTGAGGCNACCTCCTCTACTGCTGGGGCCTTCTTTTTCTGTCTCTTAGACATTTTAAGATCTTCCTGCAATGTATAGCATCATGGTATTGAGTAATTCAAATTTATGAATTTTGTGCAACAGTTTACTCTCTTTTAGGTATATTAGAATTATATCAGTGCATACAATCAACCTTCAGCTTTCATACTGAACAATTCACAAATATGAAGTGCTGTGCAATGTGTGATGAGCATGATAAATTTTTATTTGTAGCACATCTTCACCAGGTCTTATGAATGAGTTGTTTTATGATTTATCCCACATGCATTAAATTATCAGTCATATTGAGGTTGACAATNTGAGTTGTTTTATGATTTATCCCACATGCATTAAATTATCAGTCATATTGAGGTTGGCAATAAAATACGCTATTACGAGGCTTGTCATTCTTATGAAATTGATATATAGAAGTGACATGAGCAAAATCTATGCAGATGCATCATACAACCATTATTTCACTGCTTATCACACAGAGAGAAAAAATAAAAGCCCCAGGCTTAACCAGTCGATACTTCAGACCTACGACCCATGGAACGCAAGAGACTAATCAGCGGAGCAAATATATTATGCTGATAACCTTCTTCACCCACCTCGACGGGAAACGAGCCCATCTCTGGACCAGGCATCTTGATCAAAACCAACTCACGCTACCCTTCCTTTTTACCCTACTAAGGTTTTCAGCGCTCAATAGCAAAACTAGGTCGTGCCATCCCCAATTCCCACCGAGACGACGCACAACCCCGAACTGTAAACAGAGAGTCAGAAAAACCGCGTCAACTGTGGCTAGTGCAAACCGACCCCTAGACAGAAAACAACAACGCAGCTCCTATTATTTCGTCCACCCAATCAAGTCTGGCGCAGATGGCGTAACGGCCATCTGCGCCTCAAAACCCCTTCATTGACGGATCCCATTACTACTGAACCAGGTGCAGGCGGCACGACGGCCACCTGCACCCTGCTTCCCCTCCGTGCTCAAAATGGGATTGAAACGGCAGAGAAAACCGAAAAGCGGGCTCTAAAAATAAAGGCGAAAACCCCCCTCCTCTAACTGCCAAAGCTACTCGACCCGGGAATCCTAACACAACGGCGCGAACCACCAGGTAGATGACCGAAGAAAACCCAAACAAGGTAGAGAGAACTCCCCGTGCTAGTGCAACGGGACGACGGGTCCAATTCTTAAAACCCCCACCGCGTAAAAGAAATCTAAAAAAAAAATGATGATAAGAGTCAAGATCCTACCTGGCGATCCACCTAACGAGGTGAGAAGATGATGGCTAGACTTCTTCTCCTGCCACCTGGCCACAGGTACACCAACAGCTAGCTCTCACGTGCTTCTAAAATCGAAAGTTCGACTCACCGCGACAACGCCTTCGAAAACAACAAAAAACCCCGTTTGTTGCCCAACATATATAAACAAAACCACACGTGCGAGGAGTCACATCAATCAGGGCGGCTTCAAAAGTTATGTCGGGCGACACGAGATTCATACCACCTGCAACGGCGGACCCCTCCTACCACTCTATCACCCGCAACGGCGAATATGGCTCAAAACATACCTCCGGCGTCGGCGGAAACTATATCGGAAGCTTGGAGCTTGGAAACCTCCGCAACGGCGGACCGCTCCCATCATGACACCGCCCGCAACGGAGGCGACGATCAATTGTTTCGTCATGCGACACGGTCCACAATGGCGGGGATGGATATAGAGATCGTCCGCTATGGAAAAGAAAATCAAGAGTCGGAGATTTCCCGCAACGGCGGTAGTGATAAACCCACGCGGTCCTGAAAGCCACCCGCAACGGCGGGCTCAACCCAGCCAACTACGAATTGAAAAAGCCTCCACTACAGCGGTGCGATAGATGGTTAGGAGGATCTGAAGGCCACCCGCAACGGCGGGGCGGGCAAGAGAAATAGAAAACGAAAGACGCCCGCAACGGTCGGGAAAATCAAAGAGAAAAACGCCCGACATGAACACTTTGCAACGAAATTTCAAAAAGTTTTGCAAAATGACAGGGACTCAATTTCAATGGAAGTCTTTAAGCATCTTAACTATGAAAAACCAGTCAATTTCTAGCATTCAAAATTCGGGAAGGAGCCATAAATCCATAAGCAAAACTCAAAAGCATGAAACTAAGCAAGGAAAATGGATAACTCGAAGTAAAGGAGGGTCCCAAATTTTTTTAGAATTTTGGGAGAATGTTGCAGGCGCAACAATTGGCGACTACCTGGTGAACCCCAGAATCTCTGAATTAACTTTCTTTCTAAGCCCAAGACTGTATGAACAAGACTGAAATCTTCTAACTGTCTGCATCCCTAACCAGTCAACTCATGCATTAAATTACTTAGATGAAGTCGATCTACTCGGGAAAAGGTAACACCAGGAGTGTTTCAGGTCTGAATAACTCTTTGGAGGCCAAATAAATGGAGTTCATTTTACCTGCCCTCTGGGGTTTACAGTTTCGACACCACAGGATTTTGACAGAAAATGAACAGTATTATCCTTTTGTTCCTCATTCCCATGCCATTTTGCACTTTTGTGCTTTCTGAACTTTAGTTCTTCACTATGAATCCTCCTGCGGGCCTTTCTTACTGAATTTTTTAATTTAGGATCCTCTATCCCATGGTGTCCTTTTGTGTGAATGACATATTTTTTATTTCAATTCACGGACGGAGAGGATCTTGTGGCCATTTGTTACTTTATGCTTTGAGATTTATGCTTTTTGGAGCTTTGCTCTGATATGCTTTGTTCCTTTGACTCTTAAGAGCTTTTGGCCCTTTTCTTAATTCATGGAATGGGATCATTTATATATGATAAACTGTCTCACTCCGTTTCCATCCCGCGGGTAT
>LPNX011036933.1:352442-377078 GCA_001517045.1 Pseudotsuga menziesii | reverse complement strand
AAAATACGCTATTACGAGGCTTGTCATTCTTATGAAATTGATATATAGAAGCGACATGAGCAAAATCTATGCAGATGCATCATACAACCATTATTTCACTGCTTATCACACAGAGAGAAAAAATAAAAGCCCCAGGCTTAACCAGTCGATACTTCAGACCTACGGCCCATGGAACGCAAGCGACTAATCAGCGGAGCAAATATATTATGCTGATAACCTTCTTCACCCACCTCGACGGGAAACGAGCCCATCTCTGGACCAGGCATCTTGATCAAAACCGACTCACGCTACCCTTCCTTTTTACCCTACTAAGGTTTTCAGCGCTCAATAGCAAAACTAGGTCGTGCCATCCCCAATTCCCACCGAGACGACGCACAACCCCGGACTGTAAACAGAGAGTCAGAAAAACCGCGGCGACTGTGGCTAGAGCAAACCGACCCCTAGATAGAAAACAACAATGCATCTCCTATTATTTCGTCCGCCCAATCAAGTCTGGCGCAGATGGCGTAACGGCCATCTGCGCCTCAAAACCCCTTCATTGACGGATCCCATTACTACTGAACCGGGTGCAGGCGGCACGACGGCCACCTGCACCCTGCTTCCCCTCCGTGCTCAAAATGGGATTGAAACGGCAGAGAAAACCGAAAAGCGGGCTCTAAAAATAAAGGTGAAAACCCCCCTCCTCTAACTGCCAAAGCTACTCGACCCGGGAATCCTAACACAACGGCGCGAACCACCAGGTAGACGACCGAAGAAAACCCAACCAAGGTAGAGAGAACTCCCTGTGCTAGCGCAACGGGACGACGGGTCCAATTCTTAAAACCCCCACTGCGTAAAAAAAATCTAAAAAAAAAACGATGATAAGAGTCAAGATCCTACCTGGCGATCCACCTAACGAGGTGAGAAGATGATGGCTAGACTTCTTCTCCTGCCACCTGGCCACAGGTACACCAACAGCTAGCTCTCACGCGCTTCTAAACTCGAAAGTTCGACTCACCGCGACAACGCCTTCGAAAACAACAAAAAACCCCGTTTGTCGCCCAACATATATAAACAAAACCACACATGCGAGGAGTCACATCAATCGGGGTGGCTTCGAAAGTTATGTCGGGCAGCACGAGATTCATACCACCCGCAACGGCGGACCCCTCCTACCACTCTATCACCCGCAACGGCGTATATGGCTCAAAACATACCTCGGGCATCGGCGGAAACTATATCGGAAGCTTGGAGCTTGGAAACCTCCGCAACGGCGGACCGCTCCCATCATGACACTGCCCGCAACGGAGGCGACGATCAATTGTTTCGTCATGCGACACGGTCCACAATGGCGGGGACGGATATAGAGATCGTCCGCTACGGAAAAGAAAATCAAGAGTCGTAGATTTCCCGCAACGGCGGTAGTGATAAACCCACGCGGTCCTGAAAGCCACCCGCAACGGCGGGCTCGACCCAGCCAACTACGAATTGAAAAAGCCTCCGCTACAGTGGCGCGATAGACGGTTAGGAGGATCTGAAGGCCACCCGCAACGGCGGGGCGGGCAAGAGAAATAGAAAATGAAAGACGCCCGCAACGGTCGGGAAAATCAAAGAGAAAAACGCCCGACATGAAAACTTTGCAACGAAATTTCAAAAAGTTTTGCAAAATGAAAGGGACTCAATTTCAATGGAAGTCTTTAAGCATCTTAACTATGAAAAACCAGTCAATTTCTAGCATTCAAAATTCGGGAAGGAGCCATAAATCCATAAGCAAAACTCAAAAGCATGAAACTAAGCAAGGAAAATGGATAACTCGAAGTAAAGGAGGGTCCCAAAATTTTTTAGAATTTTGGGAGAATGTTTCAGGTGCAACAGAACCCCCTTCCACTTGTGCATTGAATCTTCTTCTTGCTGCTAACTTTATGCTTGAAAATCTGGAAATAATAAATCCATTTGATAACTCAACTGCCAACTATTGATACCAGGTGTCTTGGAAATCTGGAAGTGATCCTTTTACCAAATCTTCAAATGCCACATGATGTACTAGATTGGAATTAAAGATATATTGCAACAAAAATATGGAACCGCCTCTCAATTAACCACTATAACTTGAATTTGCTGGCTTGATCCTTTGCCACTTGTATTTGAAGGATCGAATGATGCCTAAAATATGGGGTTACTCCTATGATTACTAATTTATCTCCTTGAAGATGTCGATCTGGTTAAGTCGTTGGTTTAAACTCCAGAACCAATATTTTCCAGCTGTCCCAATATTTCTTGAATGAATAACATTACTCTCCACCAATCTAAGCAGAAGATGAAGACAAAACGTGAAGAACTGAGAGCGAGTGTTGCTGCTTCCTGGAGTAGCTCCAGCTCTTGTCCAGATCGTCAAATGAGGCCACTCATTCTTTGAAGAAATTTTTTCGTTTCCAATGCAACCTAAATGAGTTTCCAGTGCGGCAAGCTCATCTGAAAATAGGATTGTGGTAAATTCAACAGGGACTTGCTTCCCACAGAAAACACCAAAAGTAGCAACTGCAGTAACACAATGAGCCCTCTTGTGAGCAAGGGTTAAATGGGCACTATTGAGAGGGTTCTTTACATTCTTTTCCTCGATAAATATCTTAGCATGTGAATCAAGATCAGCTATCTTATCAAGCAATGCTTTGGTTTCATCCGTGACCAAAGAAACTGCAGCAAAAACAATTGCCCCAAGCTTGCGTTTCTCTGTTGCAACAACTTCATTGTCTCCTTTTGCAATAGCCCGCAGATCCTCCAACATATGCTTCACAACATGTTCAAATGGGACCTGAATCGCATTGATATAATCTGCATTTGTAAATAATATTTCTCTAAGTCGTTGCTCCCACCTAGACCATTCTTTTGCATAGGAGCCTTTGGCACAGTCCATCCTTCCATGCCTATTATGGTGGAGGTTGTATAAATCTAATCCTTCATTCAAGATACCTTTTATTGAATTAGGCAAAGAATCCCTCTTAGATTTCAAAAATGGCATTTTAACAAGAAATCCAAAACGCTCACGCAGTTCTGTCTCAAAATCACTCCTACTCTTTCCCTCATAGAGATTGTAAAACATTAGAAGAACATAGCCAGCATTCTTTGAGTTTTTATCCATACTACCCGAGTGGTTGACTCGTTGAAGAGCATGAAACATGAAAACTATCAAAGCATCAAGATCAAAAGGATTTGTATCTATGCCTTGAGAATCAGGAACCATTGGAACTGCTATTGCCTTGGTGCTCCTACTTATATATTCAATCTGTTTCCATATTTTCTCCCTATGTATACAGCCCATTCATCTAAAAGCTTACTCAATTCCTTTATCTTTGCATGTGATGTGCCCCAGATCTTCATTTGCCTCAAGTATTACTCCTTATAAGCAGTAGGTCCATTTTTGAAAAGAGTTGATATACCATTACAAATCAAGAAAGTCCTAAGCTTGTATGTCAAAAATTTCAATTTAATCATTAGATTCTCAGCTTCATCAGCCAAGTCATCATGCTCAAACATCCTTTCTCCAAAACTGGACTCGACATGATTTATTAATAGGCTCTTATCTTCAGACATTTGGGATGCTTTCTCCTCAGACACTTTAAATAGGTTGACATCAACAAAAAGGGTGTCGGAGGGGATCCATTGGGAGTTTGAGGCAACTTGTTCAAACACACAAATTGTAAAATTTTCTTCCACATGAGTGCCATCATGATTGCTTTTCTAACTGATTTCGGTATTCAAATTGTAACCTGAGTGGTCACTTTGACATTTGGATGCTGCCAGAAACTGAAATTTTGTTGGAGCATATCTGATGATAACAGGGAGACCCTACTAGGATTCCTTGTCCAATTGAGAAAAACTCTTTGGTCATCTTGTTTGGAGCAATACATCGAGAACAACACTCGGGGAGACTACTACGCACGTACCTTGAGTATATCGCGAGTTGCACCTTCTTGAAAATCTTGGTGAGAGGTCGAATATTTTGAGCTCATCCTATCACTTAAGTTTGCTTGTGGCCTGTAGCTTGAGTAGGAGAAGACTTTGTGTGATTTTTCTTAGGTTTTTAGACCCTAGGTTAGGTTTTAGTAACTTTACAACCTAGATGAGTTTCAGTTGAGATGATCCAGAAGAAACCAGGGCTTACCACCTGACAACAGGGGAAGTCCCAATGGAAGACACAGACCAAGGAGCTGCAAATGGCTCCCTTAGTGGGGAAAATCAAGTTGTAGAAAGTGGAGACCAATTCGCTTCTTACGTTACTCCCTTGGTCGAACAGTCTCCTGTGGGTGACACTTCTTTTCATTCATGATGGAAGTTCAGAATGATAGTATAAATGAAACTAAGTATGGACCTGATGATCCTTTTTGGAGAACCTCTATGGGTCAAGCTATTTCTGAGTTCAGGTTTATTAGACCCTCTTTTGAAAACCCTCCTATGAATGAAGATGAATATAGGAGAATCCAAGAGTCACTTAGTCATGCTTGTAATTTTCAAGAGAGGATAGACAGGGTTTTGGCTACCCTTGTACCTCATAAAGAACCTATGTAAGCTCTTTTACCCCATTTGAAAGATCCATGGCCTGCTGGATATAGTCCTCTTTCTGATGATGCTCCGTCTTGTGGTTTGTCTCCTCGTGATCTGGGTCAAACCTCCAACCTACAGTTTTAAATTCTAGGTCTATTTCTAGTAGTCCCGTACTCTCTATAGCTGGTGGGAAATCCTCAGCTCAGGTTGTTTCTGTACATTCTAATGCTAGGGGGCAACCCCCGACGTGACCTACATTATCAGTTAGTGGAGTTGTTACTAGTACTAGACATACTTCAACTGTAGGGAAATCTGCAGTGTATGTTCCTCCTACCCACACCAATATGGTAAATCCTCCATCGAATTCAGGCCAACCCTTACGGGTACAACCTGTATTTAACCAAACTTCTTGGGGTTATGGTTACCCAACAAATCAATTACCTATAGTAAACGCGAATTATCCAACTACATATACAGTAACCATTAGAGGAAATTTCAACTCAAAATGGGCCTTTTAACTCTAATTCAAATTCCATGTCATCATGTGTTAGCCAATGATATTGCTTTAAATTTGAAATACTGTATAGGTCTTAAACACTTTTTTAATATAAATTTGGGGATAGCTATCATAAAAAACTACTTTTTTTGTTTGTATTTTTGACATATCTCCCCGTGTTTTTACTCAAATTTCGGTCGGGAGAGCTCATTGGATGCAGAATTAAATTTTGCATCCAACGAGTACCCACTCAGCATACTTTTGACAGAAATCGCTACCCAAAAAAAATAAATACCTGAAAAACCGTGATGATGACATCATCATCACGTTTCTTCAGGTATTTCTTGTTTTTGGGGTAGCGGGGTTCGTCAAAAGTATGTCGAGTGGGTACTCGTTGGATGTCATCATCACGTTTTTTTAGGTATTTCTTATTTTTGGCATAGCGGAGTCCATCAAAAGTATGTCGAGTGGGTACTCGTTGGATGTAGAAATTAATTCCACAACCAATGAGTTGTCTCAATTGAAATTTGAGTAAAAGCACGGGGAGATATGTCGAAAATACAAACAAAAAAGTAGTTTTTTATTTTCTTCCTCCAAAATTAATAAATATTATTCTATTATTTTAACTATTATTTTATTAATTTTTTTAGGAGGTCCATTATGAGTTGAAATTTCCTCTAATGTATGTATTCTGGACTCCCTTACCCAGGAAACATGTTTACACCTTGGGGGAAACCTAACTGGTCTTACTTGTCGATAATGGGAGGAATGTCGATTCTTACTTCTAGAGGTTCCGAAGGGCCACCTAATGGTGGCCCACCCTTTTGAGGTCCACCAGGAGGAGTTCCACCTTATGGAGGACCACTGCCTGGAGGCCCACCACTTGGAGGCCCACCTTCTGGGGGCCCACCACCTGGAGGACCACCTTCTGGGGGTCCATCGCCTGGAGTCCCACCTTCTAGAGGTCCACTGCCTGGAGGTCCACCTTATAGAGGACCACCACCTGGAGGACCACTGCCTGATAGAACACCACCTAGAAAACCACCTTCTGGAGGCCCACCTCCTAGAGAGCAACCTCCTTCAGGCGGATCTTCGGGAGGTTCATCATCTAATCAACTGAATCAACAACCTATATATCAATCAGCTTATGGTCCTACTGGTACACATATGCCTTATCAATATTACCAGTATGTAGAACCTAATTGACAATTACCTTTCTTGGAAACTTTGTACTTACCTGATATGTCCAAGTTGATAAATGATCCCATTCGACACAACCCTTCATGGCTCGCTATTCTGCTAAAATTGCCATTAGACATTCCTAAGTTTGATGCAAAGTAGGGAGATGATCCCAAGAACCACGTTATGACCTTCCATCTATGGTGTTACTCGAACTCTTTGATGGATGATTCTATTCATTTAAGGCTCTTCCAATGCACATTGACCGACACAGTTGCGAAGTGGTACACTGAACTTCCACAACATTCGTTTGTGTATTTTAGCTCTCTAGAAATTGTTTTCCTTACGCACTTTCAGCTACCCATTCTTTATGAAAAAAGTATGGATATTTTAACTTCACTCCATCAGAATACCTCCACGCACATATCAGACCATATCCATGAGTGGAGAAGGCGGAGAAGACTTATTAAATCTCCCATCCTGGACCAACTACTAGCTGATTGGTTCACTAAGTCTTTGTTTCCTCCTATAGCCCGAGATGTGGCTATGGGTGGTGTTGTTACTGAAGATCAGGATATCATTCGTGTTTAGTATCTAGATTTGGTCTATTCCCAATCCGAAACATTGTATGAATTAATTCCGCAAGCTCCTCACCCCAGCATAGATCTCGCTAAGCCACCAGCAGAAACTCTTGTTGATGGGGTCGTTGGTTCAATCCAACCCTCATCGACAATCAAACCTTCCAAGCAACCAAATGCTTCTACCACTGCTCCTTCGACTCCTACGGTTTCTGCCAAGGTAAATTCTATTCAAATATCACAGACACTCAACAATAAGAAAAAAGGAAAAGGTAAAAACAAGAAATCTGGAAACCAACTGAAGAATCCTAAAGTGATGACCAATGAGAATGATAAAGGGAAGAGGAAATCCAAATATCCCTACTTATTGTGTGGAGAATATCACTTCACAAAATAATGTCCTCGTCGTGACGAGATTAGCAAATTTTTGAAGAGTAACCTCGTGCTAGCAATTCTTACTGATCCTTTTCCCTCTCAGCAGCAACTAATAGACCACATGTCTAATCAGGGACCTCCAATTCCATAGAAGAAATCAGAATGATGTCTTCTGAGACCATCAGTTTGAGTACTCGTAGTCAGTCTTATGACAAGACAGTAGAGAAGAAAGACGAAAATGCTTCTTTTGAGAAAATTCCTTCTACTAGTTCTCCTCCATCTTCATGTAATGGCCCTCTAGTGATCGAAAAACCTAATCTTGATTTAATTTTATGACCACCCAAGGATACCCTTAGGAATTCTGTGTTATCCCAATGCCTGAGCTACACAATTTTATAATGTTGTTGAATATTTAGCTCAGGAATCTCACACAATGTCTACCCTCGAGGTACTCCAAAGTTGTCCAATGCAGCGTAAGAACCCACTAACAGCTTTGGGGGCATTAGACCCAGATAATACCAACTTGATTCATTTCAATGTGGAAAACTATAAATCTAGATTACCTCACCAACTCACATTCTAGATTTATTTCCTATAAATATAGATTATTCAAAGGACTTTCTCTTATATGTTGCTTCCTTCACTACTACCATTACAATGGTTTTAGCCCAGGAGGATCCCAACGGTCAGGAACATGTGATATATTATGCCAGTAAGAATCTCATTGATTCTGAAACCTGATACTCGCCTGTGGAGAAGTTAGCATTGGATACTGTCATTGTTGTTCAAAAATTTCATCATTACATCTTGCTTCGCACTACCATGGTACTTGCAGATCAGAACCCTATGTATTACATCCTGACTCGTCAGGTGCTAGGGGAGAATATTCCCATTGGATTGTCATCCTGTAGGAATTCAACCTTGAGTTTTCCAAGGCCACTTCAAATAAATCCTTGGTCTTTGCAGAGCTGATGTGTGACCTTCCCTGTGCTTTAATGGATACTGATCCCAGTGATTCATTTCTAGATGAATTCCTGTTCTTGATAAGCATAACCAATCCATGGTATGGATATTTAATCATTTATCTCCAAACTCAAATATTTCAGCCCAATATATCTCGTGACGATCGTCGTCGTATCCATCACCACTCAAAGTAATACCTCATCTGAAATGATACATTGTATAGACGTGATATCGATTCCATTCTTCGACGATGCCTTACACATGAAGAGGCTTTCACTGTGTTGTGTCTTGATTCAGTATGGTGTTGAGTTTAGTGTCCAAACTGTTTATACCATGTTTTGGTTATGCAAATCGGATGGATTTTTACGGCTTCACTGATGGTGCTTTCCGTCAGACCCTGAACCTTGCTTCAGCTGCTTGGGTTCTCTATTCACCGGCTCATGACTTGATCAGTTCAGGAGAGGTTTGTATTGGTCTCGCTACCAAAAACATCGCCGAGTATTAGGAAGTAATAGGTCTACTGACTGAGGTTGCATCTCAAAATATTCATGACTTGGTAGTATTTATGGATTCACAATTAGTGGTTTGTCATCTAAACCATGTCTATACCATCAGAAAACCTATACTCCTCTATTTATTTTGGAGAGTTCATTTATTGGAGAGGTCATTCAAGTGTATTACTTATAGGAATATCGCTAGGTTAGATAATTAGTTGTTGATTCGTTAGCAAACTACATCGTAGACTGGTATATTACCCATTCATAACTTGTGAAATAAACATGTTTCATTGTAAAATAAATTGTAAATGACACATAGAACTCATGTAAATATGATTTCCATTTGAGACATATAAACAATGGTAATAAGTCTGTGTGTATATATATATAAAGTGTTTTTTTCAAAAAATGTGGTCACGAGACCTGAGTCTAAAGCACTGTGGCTTTCAGGAAATAGAAAATCATAAAAAAAAACCCTGAAGCTAGTCAGCTTTTAGTAGTACATCATGCAGTCCATCATTTAATGATGCTCATGACAGTACATGATGGCCCGTGCTACCCTGCGAAGCAGTCAGCTGAAGCGACGTGGAACTCATACGGTGTGTCTTTGATACCTCATGGGGAGGTCAAATATCGCTACATCAGGGATGTCAAGAATCGGGCACTCCAAGTTCTCCTGCATCTCAGTAAGGTGGTCATCACCTCGGTGAACAAATTGAGCTCCAACTAGTCAATTCATAGGAGAGGATCCTCCAAGCCGTGCATCACCAACATCTGTATGTAAATTTTTAGGTCTTGTTACTTCCCATAAAAAACATAAAACATAAAAATATAAAAACATGATCAACATTTTAGGGTTTAGATTCTTACCAATATCTCCCCACTAAGCACGAGGCGGTAATGGTAGATCAGGGTCGCCTCTGAAAGAAGTTCCTGCATAGGCATAGTCCTCTATCATGAGGATCTGGTCATGCAGCCAACGAAAGAAAGCATCCTAAAATTTCATCTTGGCTATGTTGCCTCCTGTATGGGACATGATCTCTACCCACCTCAGCATGCATGGTTCTCTAGCCCTAAGCTCAGTGAATATCACCTGGGGTCTCATGAGAGGCACCCTCTCGAAGTATAAGCATGCTAAAATAGACCCATACCCAAATTGCTTTAGTTCTCCTTGCCGACATTTTGTCAGTTGGTCCTTGAATACAGGAAGAAGTTCCTTTGCCCAGTTGAAAATCGTAGGTGCCATAGCTTCCATGGCATATAGTATATGTTCCCAGGATGACTGATGAGGCCCTTGGATTCTATCCAACCTCTGCATGATGAACCATACAATGTGAAGCGACATGTCCACGAAAACCCTGATGGGAATCTTCTGACCTGACATTTTCATGCCAGGATGACAGTGATGATCAATCAAGTCCTGAGTAGTCACGTCCCCTCATCAGGAACCAGTGAGAGAGATAGGGGCCCCTCGTCTCGATAGCCCTGTCAAGAAGTAGATGTCTTCCACCTCTATAGTCGAAATATGAGGTCCTACCTCAAAGTGTTGCTGCTCTAGGTTCCACATTTGTAGAATATATTCCAGTAAGCAGGGATACGAAATCATACTGGGGGTCCGGAAGAACTTCAGAAGGACACAACCCCATAGGGAACCCACACAACCCGCATTTCTTGCGACAAGGGAATCGTTGTCGTCATGTTTTTTTTCTTTCCAAATAGCCTTTTTTTGATTCAAAAAACCTGCCAAAAACAATATAAAAAAACCATTTAGAAACATTTCCAACCATTAAATTTGCTTATAAACTTTAATTTTGGCTGGGCCAGATGTTTTTTGAAACCCACAGCTGACACCACCTCTTTCTAGTTAAGACAGAGCGATGCCACCGCCTGTGTCAAACTGAAAAAATGCGGTTTCTGTTGAGCACCACCTTTCCCGTAAAGGCCAAGCACAGTGCCCGCATTTGCTAATTTAGGTTTCGCCTATGAGCTCAAAAGACCATGAAAAGAAACAGGATGGTTTTAGCTTCTACCTGGCTTTGACGATGCAGAAAACGGACAGTGGATGCTCCCGTAATCTCCAGCTGAAGTTTTGGCTTCAAATCTTCCAAAATGCTCTCAAGGTTTGGTAAATAGTAAATAAGTTGGTTTTTTACTATTTTACTTAGATTTTATAACCTATTTTTAGGGTTTTTAATATTTTTAAATATTTTTTTATAAAAATACCTTTTAATATAGTTTATAAAAGTCTTTTTTCGAATATTTTGGGAGACTAATGGTCGTTTTAAAGTCTTGCAGGGGCAGGAATAAGCAATAATGTCTATGGGAAAGTTCATTTTTGACTTTTTCATACTTTTAGAAAACAAAAAAATTCCTTGAGCGTCCGTTTTGATACTTTGATGATGCTCCCAAAACCCAGTATCAAAGTTCCGAGTCTTTTTCTGATTCTTTTCAGGCTCGTAAAACACTTCATCGTGAAAAGACACCTAATGGAGTCTCCTTTAAACTCTTTTTGGACTCCCTAAATATGAAAATATTGTTGAGTACTTGTCTTCTTCATGCTCGTAAAAGTATTTGAAGAGTCTCCTTTTCGACGGTAGGTTATCTCTTTTTCGGTTTGGATGGACTATTTATGAAAAAGGAACACTCCATCCAATCATGACTGGAAGAGTTCTCTTGGGTATAGTACAAACTACTAAGTATGATTGCTATCTTAGGCGAAAGTGCTAAAGAATAGTATTGCATTAATGTTTCTTTAGTAGGCATTATAGCAGCACTAAAATTATTCAAATGGTGAGCGAACCTATGAATAAAATTAAGTACTTTCTCTTTTTTCTCCATCTTTAGAGCAAGTAACTCTTTCATCAGAGTAGTCGTAGTTCTTTAGCATCCAAACTTGTTCTTAAATAATCTTTCAAACATATTCTAGTTTGTGATGGAATTCTCCTACAGACCAAAATACCATGACGCTACTTTTCCTTTAAGGGTATGTGGAAACAATCTACATACTACATCTTTGTGTTCTCCTGCTGATAAAACCTCAAGGGCTAAGAAAAAAATTTGTAAATGAGCATTCACATCAATGCCTTATGTGTATTCAAGCTTGGGTAATGACTTCTTAGGATGTGCAGGTAAATTGTGCAATGGATTAGCCAGGTTAAGAGGGGTTATGGCCCTCCAAGCTGGTGGTGGAGGTGGCTGATTAGCATTTGGATTTATAGGTGCATTTCCAGCTACATTTCCAGCCATGATTCGAGGTGGAGACTGAGGTGGAGATTGAACAGGGGTTCCAAAAGGTGAGCAATACGGGGAATCAGGTCCCAACTGATCAATAGGTTGGACAATTTTCTTGCAAGGTTAATTCTACCAGCTCTTTAAAATATCTCACTAACACTGAATCTTCTATAAAAGGGTGTTCTTTCTTGCAAGCTTGTCTTCTAGGTAATTCAGGGATGTTCATAAATCCTCCAAGATTCTTTGCATATGACCTTGTGATTCTTCTCAAATCATTAACTACTTCGAGAGAAACAGGATAAAGGAACTCAGCATCAAATATTCCTTCAGGACTGGAGTCCTTGGGTAGACTGGTTTCAGAACTGTCACTGGTGGAATATTATCGAGAAAACGGATTTCCTTGGCCAGCCATGCACTCGAGGCCCTCCTTCTAGTGCCAAAAACTGTTGATTCCTGGAAAAATCCTAGGTACCGACAGTAGGGGTTCTCCCTAATAACCATTCCCAAATAGATCATTTATTGTTTGATATGGGGAATCCATCCAGTTTGCAGTCTGACTATCGTAGAGTTAAGGAGAAGTTTTAAATCTCTTTTACCGATTGTGTCCCGATCCACCATTTATATATTTTATCTTTTAGGTATGGAATGCAAGTGCCTAATATTAAATGCAAGTAACATAAAAGAACAACTAATATATTCTAACCTATCCCCAAGGATCAAGATTGATATAAAATAAGAATGAATAATGTACTGTATGGTTTGCATAGAGTATTCTACAGATAGCTGATAAATCTAGGATACATACATACATCAGAAAGTTAACAAAGCGACAGCTCCATGATATTAAAACATTCATCATTCATTGTTGCATAAGATTCATCACATAATGCAAAAACAGTCATAACTCAAAAGTAGTTCAGAAGGTTAGCGACGATCTCACATATTGTATATACTGCTAAACACGAAATAGTTCTCCATTCATCTTTACACAACATGCTTTGAGACTTATGAAACACCCTATCCAGCAAAACTCCATCTTCTTCATTATAAAAGGAAATAGTTCTTCTTACAATAAGCTTCAACAACTATGCCAGTGAAAAGTCCTTTCTACATCTACTTTACCTATACTTATACAAATTACAAAAATGACTCTTGAGTTGCCCCAACCTCTTGGGCTTCCTCGACTCTTCCTTTACAAATTTTATTCTTTTAGTGCATTACTAGAAAAAGAATAAATACAAAATTGTATAATCTTTAGCTTGTGAATAAGACAAATTTAAATGGGCCCAGTTGGTGTCTTAATAAAAACGCCCCATTCTTGTGCTTCTTCACTGATGATGTGATATTTTGTAGGTTCCAATACATGTATTGCCACTTCATGCTTTGATAGCTGAGACTCAATTTCCTTCACTTTGAGTACATTCTGACTAAAATATTCCTCTAACAGGAGCTTGTGGCCTGAAGCTTGTATAATCCATATTCTGTTGTCTTCCTCACTAACAACTTCGAGATTGGATATGCTTTCTTCCCCTTTTAGCAACCTCTCTTTCAAGTTATTCAAATGTTCCTACCTAACTGGGAAATATTGGTCCGGGGCACCTATTAGAACCATACACTGATTGTGAAAAAAATGTATGCCTTTGTAGAATTCAACACACTTTTCAATAGCTTTTTCAATGGCTGTGTTTAATTTGACTGCTGTTGTACACCCGAAATTCAATATGGCCACCTCCATATAATTAAGACTTCCTGTAGACTTCTGAGGCATACTTGCTAGAAAAGTTGGATGGGTTCCTATCCATGTTAGCTGGTTTTTTACAAGTTCAACCACCTCTGATAATGTTTTCTAGAATTATGATGAGATGAGTGCTAGTTATTTCAATCTAACCTCAATTTGTTTAACTCTATACATCTCCCCGGCAAGACTCAACAAAACCTGATTTATCTCCTTTTGTAGCATCAAAACTTGATTTCAGAAAGGGGTGGTATCCATCTGATTCTCCTTTTCCACTTGAAGTTGTTCTCTCAGTAAAAGGTTCTGAGCTTCCAGCTCCTCTACTCTCTTGCTCACTGCATCTCCTTTTTGTTTTGCTTCTATAACCTACTTCTCGATATCTTTCTTCTTTCCTTCAATGATATTTACCGATAATACCAAAGCACCCTTGTCAGATAGTAAATTTTGGCATGCCTCTCTTGAATTCTCAATCTCACTGAGAATATATTCATGCTTCCTCTTCAGGTTTTACCCCTCGCCTCTTTCCTTTTTCAAAATTTCCTTCATTTGAACAACCTTCTTCTTATATTGTTGCAAATCAGTCATTATCTTATCCACATTATCTTCATTTGCAAGGGCCGAAGCTACACTTTCCTTTGCAAGAAGTCTTGGGTCCTTGTCAGTCCCATGGATGATTTCTTTCTTAGTGACCATGATTCCTTATTTTTCCATGGTGTCCACCTTCTTCTCTGTTCTCATGACAATTCTTTTTCTTATTTTTATCATAAAAATTTGTGTTTAAATCATCTCTTTAGATGGGATGAAAGGGATTAGTTAAATCCCCAATGTCAGAGCTGGATCTTCTATGGCTGTGCTACTAAATGGGATAGATGATTCTATCATATCATCATGAGATTGATTCTGCTCCACATTTGCACGATCTTGTTCCTCCTACTCTTCTTTCTGTAGCTCTTCAGATGCTTTCTCTGCCTAGTCTCTTTCTATGTCAGCTACTTCCAGTCTTAGCCTCTCAGCCTCTTCCTGCCTTTTCTGTGCCTCTTCTTCTTGATTCTTTTTCTCGGCTTCTTCTTTGGCTCTCCTTTTCTCATATTCTTCTTTTGATAACCATTATTATGCTTCTTGCGATAGTTTGAGTGCCTCCTCTTATATTTTCTTCACAACTTCCTCTTCTTGTTTCTTTTGCTGCTCAACAGATTTTCCCTTGCCTCCTACAGTTGTTATCTTTTGCTTGAATATTTTCCTTAGGGCTGTCATATTTTGGGCATTGCAAAATATTTCCTCATTCTTATCCCAGTAGTTTGTGTACTCAAAATATATCCCTACGACTGCAAAATAGTTAGCAACCTTATCTTCAGAATCATTTCGATGAAAGCTCATTTCCCCAAAGTGGAAGTACTCTAACTCCTTTACAAAATCTGGTGCACTCTTCACCTTGGAGAACTTATCATCTACCTACATAGAACGGGAGTGGGGGGTATACATCCTTGTTCTGATGAAAAAGGAAGTTCCCAGTCTTGTCAATGTAAAGCTGCCTCACTACTTCCTTGTGAACAACATGGTCTGTGGTGTATCTTGGTAAAAGAGAAGGGGCCCTTATTTTTCCAAACATCCTTAGGTATAGGCCTGCTTCTATCAAGTAATAATGACCATTATCCTGTACAATATTCAAGGCTTCTTCAGACATGCAGTCACAGTCGGCAAGAAAGATTAATCTGTATAGTGGAATTATGAAATCTTCACAAATACTCTTATAATGGTTGAAATATTTATATGCCCAAAACAACTAATATCAAGAATATACCGAAGTTTTGGTCTTATCCCATTGGCACTTCAGGGCTAGGAATGGATGTGTGCAGATAATGCAATCAATCATAAAAGAGCTCATATAGAACTCTGACTTCTTTTGTTAGACTCCTCCAAGCGCTGCGCTTATGCATGAGGACAGGCTAATGGATATTATATTATCCCAATTAAAAATGGTGCCTTGAGTGGCCACAAAGAAAATTACCGACACCCAACTTAACTTGTAGTATTTCCCATTTGCTCACCGGAAGATCCTATTCAACATTAATGTTATCATCCTATAAGGAGTACGCAGGTGCACAGTTTCATATTCCTTGGAAGGCCTTGTATGAAAATGCTTCCTAGGAACCATCGTTCTTCGGACACTGTCCAAAACATCTAGGTCAAGACCTTTTAACCACTCTTCTGTTAGATAATTCTGAGGGATGGGTAGCTTGTAGGAATGAGCTACATAATCTGGGCTATAAGTGGCATAACCTTGTCCTTTAGTATTTGAAAAAATCATTTTGGTTACGTCGACCTTTGGGAGGATCCAGCTTATTACTTTGGCACATGGAAAAAGTTTCGGTCGTGTGGCAACTTTCATGATCGCTAACCTCTCTATGTTGGCATATATTGGTAAATCCTCTAACCTTGTATCTGGGATGCTTTGATTGGTGATCATTTGGTAAATCGCCCCCCACTTGTACTCAGGTTCGACGCTCGTGACAACCTTGGTATCTTCATATATAACTTCAACTCATGTTATGATCTCTACCTCTGGATCCTCGTCCGCGGCTTGCATATTCTTCTTCCCTTTCCGAGGAAAATTGCTATATAAATGATGAGGCTATTTAAACCATACAACAACATGTTAAATTTGATCTATTCAAAAACATATAACTGCAACTGATAAATTCCACAATAAACGAAACCAGTTTTAACCAAAAATTTTACTGAATCATCATAATACATATTAACCAATCTTTTGTTTCCACCCTAAACCGCGCTCTCTTGAAATGAAAAATAAACAACATGCTCAAAGCTTTCAAGAGGTGGACTGACCAAGGGTCATAAGAAACTATACTCTACTATACAGGCCCTAAGGATCTCTTCACGGCAACACATCTCTCTGAGCATAACAACATCAACATTGTCAATGGGTAAGGGAAAAAACCAAAGATGCCCAGGAGGAAAAACTACATGGATAAATAGGGTTTTCACCCTAAATGGAAATTTCCTCCCACGGCACTCCACAAAAATTCCCATTCCAACCAGCCAATGGCCGCAATCCCGCCATCCCCGTATTGGTGAAACAAAGGAGTGGCGCAAACGGTGAAACACTCGTCGACCCACAGTCCTCCTACTACAAACGACTGTTAGAGAAGATATCATGGTAGGAGCTGGGAAAACAAAGGCTGGGGTAGGTGAGAAAAATGGTGGACATGGCCAACCAAAAGAGAGCAAAGCTTCACAAAAAAAAATATCGACCTCGGTGTCTAAATACCCTCCATGAAAATGGGAAAAGACCTAGCCCTACTGAGTTGCTACAACAAAACCACCAAGAAACAGGACAAACAATGAGTAAGATCCTACCTGGATGCTAAAACAAGCTGGAGGAAACGCGATCCCTGCTGGATAGATTCACTCAATTGACTGACAGCTCCGTAGACTCAAACAACTAATAATAACCATAACATGATTCCTCAAGGGCTTAAATAGGCTTCAAAAAAAAGAGTAAGCATATGATAAATGGGCCTCGGGTGGAAAACTCCGTTGGCGCCAAAGGTCGCATTGGGACTGATCCTGTGAGCAACCACGAGAGCTTCGGATGGAAGAATGGAACAGGCTCAATGTCAATCGGGTGGATACAAATTAATCTTACGAAATGGGACAAAAGCCTTAAAGACCAATCGGTAAAAGAAATAACTAACACCCATGCCGGTATCAGAAGATTCTTCAAGAAGATCATCAGCTATGCATCAGAGTATGCATCCGAAGCGTCAACAAGGGATTCGTCATTATACTCTTCGGAAAAATCAGAAACAAATAACCGAAACAACGGGTGGGAAAAAACAAACTCTTTCATGAACATCGGAAAATGAAACCGTAAGACAACCCGGTGCATCAGAAAGACTGCCGATAGCCAACCGGGAAACATCGGAAAATGTTTTCCGATATCATCAATACCATATACCAAAATACATCCGACGAATCGGTAAGATTTTTTAAGTCTTCCAGAAGCATCAGAAACAAAGATTCGGCAGGCCTTCAAACAACTCCTCCAATATGTCGGATAAACTCTAGGAGTTCATCCAATGCATCGGGTGGAAAAAGAAGTTTTGTTTAAAAAAAAAATAAGTTATGAAGAAACTTTTGCAAGATAAAGTTATACTTTCAAGGCTTTTAAAAACTAGAAAGAGTAGGGGGGCTTAAAATATAATTTTTTTTTGGGATGGTGGTTGCAACAGCAACAGGTCCATAATGCTAGAGCATTATGTATTACATAACACATGAACGTTTTGTAAGAATAAAATGATTGAGCATTTCGATCAACACTAGGCATGGGAAAAGATATTTGAATTTAAACATAACGCGTGAGGATTTCATAGCGCCTAAAAAATTGAATTCTCATGTGCTCATGTGTCATCCTTTGTCCTATGTGGCTGGTTCAGAGTTATCAAACCTATGTTATAGAATATGGTAAACCATATCTATTTGGGCATTTCATCCATTTCCACAATATGCATGTCTTCCAATGCTCTTTACAACATGATAGACACAACCATATTCGACGAAATTTTAGACATAGATAGCATTTTTTATGCAAATTCTGAATATGTAAATATTTAAAAAGAATATTAATATTTTTATATTTTTTTCTAATTTTCTTGTGTCAACACTCCTTAAGTTAAAAAACATATTGTTGGTGTTTCTTCCGTAACGTTTTCATTTCAGAATAATTTTTTTTATTTTTTATGGTGAACTGGAAGACAATGACCTCTACATTCTATAAAAATCCCATTTCATGGTTATTGCATTAATACCTTCAAAGGATGCACCCACAAAAGAGGTATCATTTTTGAGGAATGATCACTTAAATCGTTACAAAAAAATTAAAAATTACTAATTTTATTTCCAACAAATAGCGTTGCATTAGTGATGTATGTTCTCTACATTCCTGCAAATTTTAATATCCCAAAGCCATCGTTTAAGCCCTCAAAGGTTTCACCCACAAAAGCATATAACTTATCATTTTCCTGAAAAATAAAAAAAGTGATTGTTAGTAAAAATGAAACTTGACATAGTTATGAAAATTTTTAATATATAAAACTTATATATTCAGAAACGTGATTTAATTTCCTACATTTCATATTTTTTACTCAAAGAAATCTATTTTGTGTAAGTATAAAAAAAAATCCAGGTAAGTTGAGGGAGGCTTGATTTTTCTGTTTTCTATTACATCTAACGCACCAAAAGCGACCCTTGTTAGCTTGCACTCACCCCCAAGAATAATATTAGATTGATGACATTTTAACAACTTGGGAGAAAATTTATGTAAAATCAATACCTTGTTCTTACCCAAATCCTTTTACCACTAGCCCTACTTTGAACCTTTACTTATTTTCCTTGCCTTCATGTTTTATTTGGTACATCGACGTGTTCTTTAAAAAAATTCTTCCTTTTGGTTATTTAACCAAATCCCATGTTTATTATCATGTAGGGATTTAAGCTCTCTTTGCATAGCCTTTTTCCATTTGATAATATTGCCTCCTTCACATGATTCCTAAAATCAAGTAGGTTCACCTTCATGAGTCAATAAAATATATTATGAGGGAGAATACCTTTGTGAAGGCCTATGTGTCTTGGTATACTTGCGAATTAACAAATTTTGTGGCAAGATTTCTCGTAATGGTTGTTGATTTTGTTGTTCTTCATGTTCTTCATGTTCTTCATGTTAGATCATGTTTTTGTTTTTCATCTTTTAATACTTTTGTTTATGATTTTAAGCTTGATTTTATTTATTTCTTCTAGAAAATTTTGTTTCTTAGGATACTTTGGATCATTTTCCTTTAACTTTCATGTTTATATGATTTCTTAGTTTTATTTTTCAAATTTTGGTTTGATTTATTGAAATTCGTAGTTGGAGGGCATTATAGAATGTTTATATGGATTAAAAGGTCTTAAAAATAACATAAAATCTTGATTAAAGTTCTTAAACCAAGCTTAAACCTTTATCATAAGTTTAATTTTTAAAAATCATTAACTCAGACTTTCTTGTAGCGTAAGCTTGGAAAAATTGCACACATACGTTACAGGAAAATCGCTCAGTTCAAAAATCATTATTTGTGGGCCAGTTTTTTTTGAAATTCTCACACATGAGATGTAATTCATACTAGGTGATGGATTTGATACGTGTTTCCTCTAGAATAATCACTGTGACAGGTGTGAATATCATCATGAGGGCGATTCATGACAGTCTGTTGCAGAAGTGATGGAATAATGATGGTTGAACATAATGAGACAAATGCACCTTGAATCTCGTATTCCTTGAAGTGCACATAGAGCAGATGAAGGTCATGGCGAAAAATCAGCAGTCTGTAATCAGAATGTTGAAACAGGGCAAAAAATTAGGGCTTCGAGGAGAGATCATTTGGATAAAGTGGTCAGAGAAGATTGGCGAATGCAATTGGACACCTGATAGTCAAGAAAACATGATTCCAGCACCTGGATTAATCACTTTGACAGGTAGGCTACGAATCGTTACTTGAGTTCATAAATTTGGGGTTTTTCAAAGTAGAGGACTAATGATAAAATTGATTGAAGATTATTAGTTTATAAACCGAATTATTATTGAACGACGAATTCTCTATCAATGTGTTGCAGCTGCAACAATTTCCCAAAATTCCAAAAGATTTTAGGACCCTCCTTATGCTTTGGTTAGGTTGATTTTATGCTTTGATTTGGTCAGGGAACTTTCAGAAAAGAGTTTCTCATGCTAAATTGGTTTACCACCTGTTTACATCTCCCTCTAACGCTGGAAAGTTTCCCTTTTTTATCAAGCCTTATCGTTATTTTTGAATACCTTTGAAGCCACTCTAAATCGGAAGTTTGTTTGATTGACTTTCCCGCCGCCGTTGCGGATGACTTTTGGCTTTACGTCGGAAGGTGTGGTTATTTCCTTGTCTGCCATTACGGACGAGTTTTTGTATTTGGTTTCTGCCGTTACGGATGGGTTTTCACTTTCCTTCTAATTTATGGGTTTCGATTTTCTTTTGGCTTTGTATTGGAGCCTTTTACCATCACTCTCTCCTCCGTTGCAGACGGGTTTGAGCTTTGAGGTCCCGACGTTGTGGATGGGAAAGGCGTTAGGCTTCCGACGTATAGTCATTCGGTTTCCGGTTTGAGTTTTATAGACGGTGTTTATGTTATGAGTGTCCGCCGTTGCGGAAGAGTTTAAGCTTTCGGCTTCCGACCCAAAAGAGCCTCCGACTTCCGACCGTTAGTTTTTTGGCCTTGCCTATCATTGCGGAAGGAGCAGCGCTTTGCCTCCCGATCCGGATTTGTTTCCCGTCCGATCCGTTAAGTCTTCCCATGTGCGGGCCATATCTATATATTCACGGGGAGGCAGGGTATTATTCTATCGTATTTTTTCTAACTGTCGCGCTCATCGTTGTCTTGCTGTCGCGCTCGCCCGGTTCCTCAATTGCGGTACCCTCAGTACAGGTGTCTCCACCACGAGGCTTTCCATACCTCTCCACGTCGGATACGTCCGTGCCAGGTAGGTTTATTCACCTTCTCTCGTTCCTTTTGAGGCATGTGTAAAGATTGATGCGGTTAGTCTTAATTACGGTGGTTTCCTTTGCCCCGTTAGATGTATGCATATATGATAAGGGGGGGGAGGTTATTTTGACTGCTAGCACTGGCATTTTTGACCTACGGAGCATTTTTCTCCCGCGGCTGTTGGTGTGCAACCTTGCGCGCAGTGGGTGGGGTTTTGGTGCAGACGGCCGTTACGCCGCCTGCACCAAACCGTCCTGTGTATGATAATGAGGTGCAGGGGGAGGTTTTGTTATGATTTTTATGTAAGCTTTTGGTAATTCCTCCTTTCGTTCAAGGTTCATATTGCCCGTTTTTCTCGAACCCCAGCCTTTGTTGCTCACGCCGTCCCGCGCAGTCCTTTTGGGCTCGGTCGTTAGAAACCCTAGTCGGTTAGAAGGGATATGCCGCTGTTGTGGTTTGTTAGCTGGGAATCGCATGGGTAGTGAATTTGATAGGAGAATTTTTTGCAGTAAGATGACAATAATACCCGCAGAGAGTGAAATGTGTAGTCGGCTTAATGTAAATTTTCTCCTGCGAACTGCACAAGTCCTTGTTGATTTTAGTCCGGCTAGGATATTTATTGTTAAAATGATTGTTATTATAAAACGCAAGAGACTCTCACAATCATACTGCATATAAATACTGCCAATTATCTCTTTTGTTGATATACACGGACTAAACTACTGAACACTACACATTGCATTTTAATGGTTCTGATAGTCAGGGCATGTTTAGGCCGTACATGCATGCATTTGCTTCCCTACTTGCTATCACATTAAGACACATGAAAATGGCACATCGCATATGGATGTAGTTTTATTACAGTCTAAAATATGGTTGATGGAATGATTTAATATCATACAGCACTGTTTTGTATCATGCTAAGATAGTGTGCATTTGGTTGTAATAGTCCTGTTAGTCAGGCCAGTCAGGTTATGCAAGCTTATATCCTAGTTTCATAGACTAGTTGCTGTCATGATACACATAGAAAGAATAAAATGCTGCATAGTGTCTTGTGAATGTCTGCAACTTGAATTTTTCAATATTACAATGTTATATAAGGCAGGAAGAATTCGAATCCACCATGTCCAAGAGGCAGAAGAAGAAGGCCCCTATGGTCGAAGAAGGACCAGAAGTAGAAGAGGTCACAAAGACCGAGTACATATATGAAGACACTCAATGTGTTTCTGGTGTGGAACCCGAGTACAAATGGGGTGAAGTATATAGATTGATTTCCTGCAGGGAGGTTCTCGACATGGGCCTCGAAGAAAAATCCATCTATGCTAACATAGAGAAATCTTCTCTCATGAAAGTTGCCACCAGATCAGAGCTGTTCCCATGCTCTAAGGTAATTGGATGGATTCTGCCCCGAGTAGACACCACTACAATGATCATGGGAAATGTTGAAGGACAGGGCTATGCTGCATTTAGACCTGGATATGTGGCATTGGCTTATCACCTACCAGAAGCCCAAGTTTTCTTGTCAGAGGATTGGCTGAAAAGCATCAAAATGGACCTGGTGGAAACTCTTAGGAGAATGATGTTGCAGGGAAAGCATTATTGACACAGACTGACCAGTGAGTATGATACAGTGAGCTTGAGGGCTCCCTACAGATTCATAGCCTTGATACTAAACATAATATTTGGGAGAGCTCATGGCAAACTCTTCAAACTTGAATGGATACCAATTATTTTTCATGTGGCAACTCAAGGCACAGTCTTCAATTGGGCCAGCATGGTGTCCAGCAGTCTTTCTTCTTGCGTGACCTCAGCCTTGGAGGTAGAGTCCAAGAAAATATCGGAGTTTTACATGTTAGAATAATCAAACCCATAGTATTACCCACTTAGACATTAATTCATTTATTTTTGTCTTATTTGCCTAGTTCATGAGTCCCACCATGTTCAAGTTGCTAATTGCCTATCCATAGAGGTCAAACTTGCCATCTTTGATTCATGTAGTGCTTGGGAAAGCCTTAGGAATCAAATCTACTTTATTCCTGGCCTCCTAGGCGCCCTTCTGCTTTTTCTACTTTATTGACTGCTTTTTCAGTGTTTTAAGGCACATAGGAAAGCAAGAGTAGGTGAGGTGAACTTGTTTTTTGCCCCCTTTCATCCTCCACTCTTTCCTCCATGCAAAAGCATGTATGAGATGCCATTCCACCACTCATTAGCTTTCCCATGTGCCCTTTCCAATTCGTGACCCTCATGACAGATTTGGGATCATCTTTTTACACCTATGGGGGATTTTCCTATTTTGGGTAAGCCTGCTTTATGCTAGTTTTGGATGCCTCCTTATGCATTCGATCTCTTGATGTATTCTATATATTCATCAACCTATGTTATTACAGGGTTGGCTATTGTACACTCAGTTAATATAATTTTGTGTTACAGCTCCATATTCAGTCTCCATTGTTAGCAATTTTGCATGATCAATTGATAATTGTTGTGAGTGAAATTAATCTACTGCTGGCCTAAATTTCTACATGGTATCAGAGCCATTGTAGGTTGTTACTCTCCTTCAAAAATTGTTTTGCAGGTTCGACATCAAGACTGGGAGCCTTCTACTGACAGCCGGGACAGATTTTCTAGAGCTGTGGATCAATCACAGAAAACTATCTTGACTCCTTTCAATTTCTTTGAATGGAAAGCAGATATGGAGATACTGTTGAGAGCGAAAGGCCTCTACAGGGTGACTATGGCAATAGAAGCAGATCCCAATGCAGCTGCAGAGAAGATCAAATGGCACAATCGGAGAGATGAGGCTTATGGCCTCCTATGTCTCAGTATTTCCTGAGACCTCCTTTTTCATCTCGATGGATTAACTTCACCGGATCAAGTATGGGAGAAGATTTCTGATCTTTTTGGAAAGACATATGAGATGAGGGGACATCAAATCGAAAATGAGCTGATTTCTCTGAGTCCCAGTAGCTTTGAATCCCTGCAGCTATATTTCTCCAAGTTCAAAGCACTAGTTTTGCAGTTGAAGCAGTGTGGTATCGAAAAGAAAGATGATCAGCTCGTATTGGCCATCCTCTTGAAGCTAGGACCTGACTACTCAGTCTTTGTTTCGACCTTCTATGCCACAAAAATCACAGCTCAAACCTGGAAGATGCCTAGCCTTGCAGATTTCATGGAATCTCTCACACAAGAACAAGACAAGTTGGTGATGATGGGCACCATCAAACCATCCAAAGATCAAGCTTTGATTGCTGTAGATTCGAAGGTGGATAAAAGAAAAAAGAAAGCTAAAAATCCACCTGAGTAAAGAAGAGACAAGAAGCAGTCTCCAGAGGATCAATAAGGTCCCAAGAAAAATACCCAGAAGAAGAAAAACAAAGGTGAAATGAACAAGTTCTCATACTGTTCGAAGGGCAATCACACTGAAAGCTCTTGTATGAAAAAGCAGATTGATATGCTGACCAATCTCCTGGAAAATAATGGCATCTACCTTCCAGA
>LPNX011036933.1:202034-350266 GCA_001517045.1 Pseudotsuga menziesii | reverse complement strand
ACAGAAGCTGAGTACAGAGGAGTTGTTAATGCAGCAACTCAGTGTTTATGGTTGCAGGGTTTACTTGGAGAGTGTGGTTTCGAACCTGAGTACTTAACTACTATCTACTGTGATAACCAATGTACCATTTGAATCTACAAAGATCCAGTTCAGAAGCAGAGAACTAGACACATTGATATTCACATGCACTACATCAGAGAGCTTGTGCATGATGGCACCATTCACCTACTCTTCTGTTCATCTTCAGAACAAGTAGCTGATATCTTCACCAAAGCATTTTGTGAGAAGACCTTCAGCAATCTCAAATCACTGCTGGGGATTGCTGATCATGCTGTAAAGGCATGAGTGGAGACAAGATTCTACAATTTTGTTTTACAGTCCATGTTTAAGGGAGGATTTTCCCAAGTTGGTTTTGCCTCTTTCCTTGGTTCATATGGACTTGCAGTATGTAAAGGGTGACTAAGCCTTGTTGCTAGGCCCTATATTTTGATTTATTACTCATAAAGTCAGGCTTAAGGGGGGGTGTTAGAATAATCAAACCAATAGTATTACCCACTTAGACATTAATTCATTTATTTTTGTCTTATTTGCCTAGTTCATGAGTCCCACCATGTGCAAGTTGCTAATTGCCTATCCATAGAGGTCAAACTTGCCATATTTGACTCATGTAGCACTTGGGAAATCCTTAGGAATCAAATCTGCTTTATTCCTGGCCTCCTAGGCACCCTTTTGCTTTTTCTGCTTTATTGACTACTTTTTCAGCGTTTTAAGGCACATAGGAAAGCAAGACTAGGTGAGGTGAACTTGTTTTTTTCCCCATTCATCCTCCACTCTTTCCTCCATGCAAAAGCATGTATGAGCTGCCATTCCACCACTCATTAGCTTTCCCATGCGCCCTTGCCAATTCGTGAGCCTCATGACAGATTTGGGATCAGCTTTTTACACCTATGGGGGATTTGCCTATTTTGGGTAAGCCTGCTTTATGCTAGTTTTGGATGTCTCCTTATGCATTTGATCTCTTGATGTATTCTATATATTCAGAAACCTATGTTATTACAGGGTTTACTATTGTACACTTAGTTAATATAATTTTGTGTTACAACTCCATATTCAGTCTCCATTGTTAGCAATTTTGCATGATCAATTGATAATTGTTGTGAGTGAAAATAATCTACTGCTGGCCTAAATTTCTACATTACATGAGTTCAATATTAATAGACTACATATTGTGCAACCAGGATTTCCCCGGTCTCAGGTGCATCTGGGATAGGGAAAGAATGCATGTTTATGCCGCTTATAGACCATTGTGGGCTCACCAGTACCATAGCCATTACAGAGAGGTCTGTGAGCACTTAATTATGCCTCTGTACACACTCATTTTTTGGAAGGAGTGTGACTGTATGTCAGAAGAAGCCATGCAGGTGATAGAAGAATACACGGATTATTTCTTAACTGAAAATGGCATGTACTTCCGGATGTTTGGAGGATCAAGAACACCTTCACTGCTGCCCAAATATGCAACGGATTACATAGTCCATAAGGAGGCGGTCAGACAAGTGTTCATTGATGGAATAGGCGGTTTTCTATTTGAACACAAGAAGACTACCTACCCTCCTTTGCCATTCAAGCTAGGAAGCTACAAATTCACCAAGGTAAAACAAGCTCCTGAATTCATAGAGGAATTGGAGAAGTTCCATTTTGGGGAGATGCCCTTCCGCAGAAATGACACACGAGGCAAGGTTATTGAGCATTGCAAAGAACACAAGGTGCACTTCGAGTACACCCACCATTTCGATAAGGACGAATCTGTCTTCCGGAACGCCCCAAACATGACAATGCTAATGAGAAGATTCAAGAAAAAGATCACCACCAAAGGTGGAAAAGGGGATGAACAGGAAAAGGATGAAGAAGAAGCCAAAAGGAGAAATGAAGAAGCCTAGAGGTTGGAAAAAGAAGCTGCAGAAAGGCTTCATACAGAAGAAGAAAGAAGAGCTGCTCAGGAAGCAGCCGAGAAAGCAGAGGAAGCAAAGAGAAAGCTCGATGAGGAGCTTCAAAGGCAAGAAGTTGAGAGGATAAAATTGACAGAGCAGTCAGCTTCTGAAACAATAGCAGGGTAGACCTAGGAGGTGGAGAACCCTGAGGTTCAGACCCCTCAAGTACCTGCTACCAGCATACCCAGGGTTCCCACACTCAAGCTGGTCCCATTTGTGCAGGAAAAGGGAAAGGAAATCCCTGATTTCAACACCGTGTTTTATGATAGAGCAACGAAAAGGATAATCAAGAGGACAGAAAGGAAAGTTGAATTGGGAGATCTACCAGGAAAGATGATAATGGATACGGCTATGATGTTAGGAACCGATCAGGATCCTAGGTTCACGCTGAGAGCAGGGGCTGCAATGATCGATGCCTCAGAAGATAACATAAATAAGGTGATGATTGAACTGGAGTCATCTAAGAAAACCTCTGCTCAGCTGAAAAATACCTTGAGGAAAGAGAGAGAGGAAGGAAACAGGTTGAAGCAGAAATTTGAACACTTACAGAGGGAGATGAAGACTGCTGAGGCTGAGTTGTAGACCCTACGTGAAGAGAGACAGGCTCAAGAGACTACACAAGAACGCCTTGAGCAAGTGCAAGCAGAAGATCAAGAATTGAAGAAGGAGAAGGAGCAGTTACTGGCAAAGGTGGAGGACCTAGAAGAACATCTGAAGATCCTCCTGCAGGCCAATGATATGCACACCCTAGAACTGAGAAAGGAACACCAGGAGCAGATTTCTTCTTTGAACACTACTTTGGAAGTAGCAAGAGAACAGCAGGTCGATCTTCAGCCTCTCAAGCAGCATGTATTGACCCATAAAACCAAGATGTTGCAGCTGCAGACTGCTGTTGAAGAAGAAAGGTGTAAAGTGATGCAAATCGACGGCCGTTTGGAGGAGATTTTGGAAACTGCATCCTACTTTGTGGACATGTCCCAGGACGTCCTAGAGATCCTGACTGTATGAATGGCAAGGTTGGAGAACAATGAGGAAACCCCAACAGAGCTACCGGCAAAAGAAAAGCAGGCCCTCAAACGGGACTATAACCTAGTGGAGTTTGCTATAAATACTGCTGAAGACTTCAAGAAGATAGTAAAGAAGACAAAGGGATTATGCACCGAATTCTGCAGAAGAATTCTCAATACATACAACTGGTGCCAGATAAAAGCGGAGGAGAGGCTTGAAGCTTTCCCAGATCATGATGTCTTTGTGGAGCTATTGCAGAAGAGATTCCAGGAGGAAGAAGCTAAGGTGTAGGATATCAAAGCCATGGATGATCTGATCTTGAGAAGCCAAGTAGATCACCCAGCTATTAGTGTACTGCTTCTAGAAGATCAGCTCAGATTGAGTACGTCCAAGGTCGAGGATATCAAGAAACAAGCGGAGAAATTTGAGATAAATATTCAGTTTTTAGAACCTTGTACTTTTGAAGGCATCGCTAATGAGGCTGCAGCGTGGAGGAAGTTTCTGGATAGTCAAGTGGACCCTTCCTCATGAAGGGTCGGTCCTTATTATAATTTGTAACTTTTTTTTCTTTGTAAAACATTTAAGAAAAATAGAACGTTGGGAGACGAAAGGTTGGGAAGCCCAAAGGTCACTTTGGGTAGCCCAACAGTCTGACCTTTTTTGTATAAATGTAAAAGACTTAGAAGAAGAGAGGGATTTTCCTAGTGAGACTGGTGAAGACATATTGTAAGAAGAACTATTTCCTTTTGCAATAGAAAATTACAGTTTGCCTATTGGAGAAAGCTTAGTGGAATATTCAAATGTTGTGCTATGGATTTGTTGAAGAGGAACTATTTTGTTTTCAGCTTTATGTCCATTAACTGTGAGACCGTTCTAACTCATTGAACCTATGTTCTTGTATGAATGATTTCCAGTTTATTTCATGAAGATTTCCACTATGAGTAATGTATGCTGCTTAATAAACAATTGGCTATCTGATTGTTGAAATATCTTTAATCTTTCATGTGTTGTAGATAAGAACATTAGCTACCTATAGTTTCTATTTATAAGGCATGAACAATCCACATTACTCATAAGTAAATCATTTTCTAGCTCCCCGGGGATAGGTAGGTAGTTAGTTAGTTTTTTTTCATTCGTGCATATGTGATGCAAATGCTTGTGAGCCTAAGACGAGAGGTAAGAACCTGCGCATCACATTGTGACGCTCCCCGCATCCTCATCATCCTGCATTGTTAGTTAAGCATTTGCATTTGCATACATTAAGTCAAAAATACAAAAACTCGGTGGAACGGGCCGCAACCGGTAAAACCTTTGTTTTGTTACTTGACCTACGGTGGCCGGACCGCAAACCGGACAGATTCCCTATACCAAACAGTCAATGGGCTAGTTGGGAATGTTGATTGCGGAGAATCCCTTACTATTTTCGCCTGCGAATTTCCAGGCCCCAACAGAATTGGCGCTAGAAGGAGGGCCGCCAGTGCATGGCTGGCCGTGGAAAATTAATTTTTCCTAAGACTACCTTACCAGCAGATGTTTGAAGCTTATAACCTAACCCAAGTACTTACAGATTTCAATTATACCTTTGAAGTGAGAATGCCTGTTCTCATCCTACGTTGTTCTTTGCTCAGACTCTTGTTCTTGTAGCTATGCCTATGGCTGGAATCAATGTAAATCAGCCCAACCCATTACCAGCGTGGAGAGAAAGGTCTCCTTTGAACCTTACACCACCTTTGCATAACTTACCTCAAGGCTTTGACAAGCTATTGCCTAAGTTTGACCCCGAATAAAGGATTGCTGTAGACAAACACCTACAAAGTTTTTATCTAGCATTAGAAGGGCTAAGAGCTGGAGAATATGAAGATGTGGTCTATAGACTGTTCCCTCACACCCTGAAAGGAGCAGCAACATCCTGGTATTTCAGTCTCCCTACAAATTCGATTCCTGATTGGGACACATTCGAGAAGGTTTTCAGAAGTAAGTACACCACCCAAAAAACACATGCCTCATTAATGAAAGGTCTTGGTTTGTTAAGAAAAGAAAAGAACGAGAAAGTATGTAGTTTCACGCAAAGATTTTCAATATACCTAAAGAACTTTTCTGAAACTGACAGACCTTCAGACAAGGTTTTAATTGAGTATTTTACCTCAGTCCTAGGACCCAAGCTGGCCATGTTTTCCAAGATGAAATCCAAACCCACATTGGTAGAAACTTATGAAGAGGCCGAAAGAGAAGAGGCTGAGAGGGAAAGTGTAGAAGATTATCCTGATTTTCCTAGAGAGAAAAATACAAAAAGAATAGCTTTGGTGTTGTCCAAACCTAGAGAGGGGCACTCACATGATCTTGAGGGAATGATGAGAATGATGCAGAAGCTTTCCAACCGGATAATAGATCTAGAGAAATAAAGGGACATTCAGAGAACTTATAAACCCCATTACCCGAAAAGGGAGGATAACCAATGGAAGATCCCTTCCCCAAAATTAGCCTCAATAAATATAACAGAAATAGGGGGGATAATTTCTATACTTTTCACCAGCAACCTCACTCTGAGAAGAAGTGCCCTCAATGGTTGAATTCAATGTCTTTGGTAATGAATAAGTTTTTGAACCCCAAATTGACTGAAGACAGTGGTAAAAAAGGAAGAAAAGAACAGACCATAGAGAAGCAAGATGATGATAAAATGTTCTTGTGGAATGGGGTTTCACTGTTTAACACAGAAGAAAATGCCCTCAAGTCTCAATATACACCTACAGCCACAAAAGATAAGAACCTAGCAAGTAAGGACAATGCAATACTTCTAAAAGTTAAAGAGTTGCAAGAGACAGTCAAGAGGCAGGCATATGTGATTGCTAAAGATGACATGTCTAAAGCCACTACTTGCTAAAGATGATCTGGGTCAAACCTCCAACCTACAGTTTTAAATTCTAGGTCTATTTCTAGTACTCCCGTACTCTCTATAGCTGGTGGGAAATCCTCAGCTCAGGTGGTTTCTGTACATTCTAATGCTAGGGGGCAACCCCCGACGTGACCTACATTATCAGTTAGTGGAGTTGTTACTAGTACTAGACATACTTCAACTGTAGGGAAATATGTAGTGTTTGTTCCTCCTACCCACACCAATATGGTAAATCCTCCATCGAATTCAGGCCAACCCTTAGGGGTACAACCTGTAGTTAACCAAACTTCTTGGGGTTATGGTTACCCAACAAGTCAATTACCTATAGTAAACGCGAATTATCCACCTACATATACAGTAACCATTAGAGGAAATTTCAACTCAAAATGGGCCTTTTAACTCTAATTCAAATTCCATGTCATCATGTGTTAGCCAATGATATTGCTTTAAATTTGAAATACTGTATAGGTCTTAAACACTTTTTTAATATAAATTTGGGGATAGCTATCATAAAAAAACTACTTTTTTTGTTTGTATTTTTGACATATCTCCCCGTGTTTTTACTCAAATTTCGGTCGGGAGAGCTCATTGGATGCAGAATTAAATTTTGCATCCAACGAGTACCCACTCAGCATACTTTTGACATAAATCGCTACCCAAAAAAAAAAAATACCTGAAAAACTGTGATGATGACATCATCATCACGTTTTTTCAGGTATTTCTTGTTTTTGGGGTAGCGGGGTTCGTCAAAAGTATGTCGAGTGGGTACTCGTTGGATGTCATCATCACGTTTTTTCAGGTATTTCTTGTTTTTGGCATAGTGGAGTCCATCAAAAGTATGTCGAGTGGGTACTCGTTGGATGTAGAAATTAATTCCACATCCAACGAGTTGTCTCAATTGAAATTTGAGTAAAAACACGGGGAGATATGTCGAAAATACAAACAAAAAAGTAGTTTTTTCTTTTCTTTCTCCAAAATTAATAAATATTATTTTATTATTTTAACTATTATTTTATTAATTTTTTTTAGGAGGCCCATTATGAGTTCAAATTTCCTCTAATGAATGTATTCTAGACTCCCTTACCCAGGAAACATGTTTACACCTTGGGGGAAACCTAACTGGTCTTACTTGTCGATAATGGGAGGAATGTCGATTCTTACTGCTAGAGGTTCCGGAGGGCCACCTAATGGTGGCCCACCCTTTTGAGGTCCACCAGGAGGAGTTCCACCTTATGGAAGACCACTGCCTAGAGGGCCACCACTTGGAGGCCCACCTTCTGGGGGCCCACCACCTGGAGGACCACCTTCTGGGGGTCCATCGCCTGGAGTCCCACCTTCTAGAGGTCCACTTCCTGGAGGTCCACTAGTATAGAGGACCACTACCTGATAGAACACCACCTAGCAAACCACATCCTGGAGGCCCACCTCCTAGAGAGCAACCTCCTTCAGGCGGATCTTCGGGAGGTTCATCATCTAATCAACTGAATCAACAACCCATATATCAATCAGCTTATGGTCCTACTGGTACACATATGCCTTATCAATATTACCAGTATGTAGAACCTAATTGACAATTCCTTTCTTGGAAACTTTGTACTTACCTGATATGTCCAAGTTGATAAATGATCCCATTCGACACAACCCTTCATGGCTCGCTATTCTGGTAAAATTGCCATTAGACATTCCTAAGTTTGATGCAAAGCAGTGAGATGATCCCAAGAACCAAGTTATGACCTTCCATCTATGGTGTTACTCGAACTCTTTGATGGATGATTCTGTTCATTTAAGGCTCTTGCAATGCACATTGACCGACACGGCTGCGAAGTGGTACATTGAACTTCCACAACATTCGTTTGTGTATTTTAGCTCTCTAGAAATTATTTTCCTTACGCAATTTTAGCTACCCATTCTTTATGAAAAAAGTACGGATATTTTAACTTCACTCCATCAGAATACCTCCACGCACATATCAGACCATATCCATGAGTGGAGAAGGCAGAGAAGACTTATTAAATCTCCCATCCTGGACCAACTACTAGCTGATTGGTTCACTAAGTCTTTGTTTCCTCCTATAGCCCGAGATGTGGCTATGGGTGGTGTTGTTACTGAAGATCAGGATATCATTCGTGTTTAGTATATGGATTTGGTCTATTCCCAATCCGAAACATTGTATGAATTAATTCCGCAAGCTCCTCACCCCAGCATGGATCCCGCTAAACCACCAGCAGAAACTCTTGTTGATGGGGTCGTTGGTTCAATCCAACCCTCATCGATAATCAAACCTTCCAAGCAGCCAAATGCTTCTACCACTGTTCTTTCGACTCCTACGGTTTCTGCCAAGGTAAATTCTATTCAAATCTCACAGACACTCGACAATAAGAAAAAAGGAAAAGGTAAAAATAAGAAATCTGGAAACCAACTGAAGAATCCTAAACCGATGACCAATGAGAATGATAAAGGGAAGAGGAAATCCAAATATCCCTGCTTATTGTGTGGAGAATATCACTTCACAAAAGAATGTCCTCGTGGTGACGAGATTAGCAAATTTTTGAAGAGTAACCCCGTGCCAGCAATTCTTACTGATCCTTTTCCCTCTCAACAGTAACTAATAGACCACAAGTCTAATCAGGGACCTCCAATTCCACAGAAAAAATCAGAATGATGTCTTCTGAGACCATCAGTTTGAGTACTCGTAGTCAGTCTTATGACAAGACAGTAGAGAAGAAAGACGGAAATGCTTCTTTTGAGAAAATTCCTTCTACTAGTTCTCCTCCATCTTCATGTAATGGCCCTCTAGTGATCCAAAAACCTAATCTTGATTTAATTTTATGACCACCCAAGGATACCCTTAGGAATTCCGTGTTAAATCCCAATGCCTGAGCTACACAATTTTATAATGTTGTTGAATATTTAGCTCAGGCACCTCGCACAATGTCTACCCTCGAGGTACTCCAGAGTTGTCCAATGCAGCGTAAGAACCTGCTAACAGCTTTGGGGGCATTAGACCCAGATAATACCAACTTGATTCATTTCAATGTGGAAAACTATAAATCTAGATTACCTCACCAACTCACATTTTATATTTCCTCTAGAGTAGTTGGGAGAAAGGTCCATCGGATCGTCCTGGATGAGGGAGCTTCGACCTCAGTTTTGTCTATAGCCTGTTGGAGAGCCATCGATTCTCTTGAGGTTATGAAATCACCTACTACCTTAAAATCTTTTGATGGACAAGGTTTTCATCCCCATGGTCTATTTCCAACACTTTTAGTTGATCTTGGGGGCAAGACTGTTTCCATTTAGGTGGAAGTGGTTGATGCTTCGTTAGATTACAATCTTCTATTGGGGAGAAATTGGTTTTATGCTATGACCACTTTCACTTCGAAAGTATTTAGAACTATCCAATTTCCACTTATGGGGAATATTGTGACTATTGTACACCGAATTTTACAACCCTTTCGACGAAGGATATCCCTATGCTAGGCCAGCCCCCTCCTCCTTATTAGTCAATTGGGATACGTATGCTGAAAGAATCCACCCTTATGGGTGTGTTTCTATTAGCCCCTCCTAGTACAGAAGTGGCGACAGTAAATATTATTTCCATAACTAGATATAGTACCAAGGGAAAAGAAATTGTTGAGTCATCCTCCCTTGTCCCGCATGAAGCAATGTACGATGCTATCCAATCCATTTCTGATGACCATGTTGATGAACTTCATCTCGTGGCTTTGGATCCTTACCACCTGCATTACTAGTTAGAACCCTCTCTTCCCACTCTAGATTATCTCACATAGAATTTTCCTTCGGATGAGTCCATCATGGAGATCATGAGTGAGAGTGAACCCGTATGGGAAGATCATCATCATTTATCTTCTTTTCTTCCCAACGCCACTTCAGTGGTTTTTGAGGTTGAATCACTTAATAATATTGATATTTTCACCCATTCGAAACACCCGTAATGTTGAAAAATACTGAATCTGAAGGAAATCTATGAAACATTACTAAAACAACCCCAATTGACATATCAGTCAAACCTGGAACCAATGAGCATGTTCACGTAGGGAAGAACTACTTGACGGAAGAAACTAAACCATATAGAGCATTATTCAAATAATTCTAAGTTATTTTTTCCTAGACTTATGAAGATATTATTGGGATAGACTCGTATATTGTGGTTCATGAAATTAAAAACTATCCCACAACCCGACTTGTTAGGAAAAAATTACGTCAAGTCCATCCCTGGAAGGACACAACTATTAAAGTTGAAGTAGAAAAGCTTCTAAAGGAAGGATTTATTTATCATGTACCCCTGACGGAATGGGTATCTAACATTGTCCCTATGAACAAAAAGTATGGCACCATTAGAGTCTGTATTGATTTTCAATACTTGAACAAAGTTTGTCCTAAGGAAAATTTACCGACTCCGCATATCAATCTGATTATCAACAATTATGCTGGAAGTGTCATCTTCTCGTCCATGGATGGATTTTTTGGCTACAATCAGATCGAGTTATTTCCTGCTGATCAGCACAAAATGGAATTTATATTTCCGTGGGGAACCTTTACCTATAGGAAGTTACCTTTTGGCCTCAAAAATGCCAGAGCTACATTCCAGCGTTCCATGTCCTATGCGTTTCACGATATTAAGAACATCGTGGAGCCGTACCTTGACAATCTCCCAATGCATTCACAACAATGGGAAGACCACCCTGGGAATCTAAGAGACATATTTTTGAGATGTCTTCATTATAACATACAGCTCAATCCACACAAATGTGTTTTTTGAATTGAGACGGGACTTCTTCTTGGCTTTGTGGTTTCTAAGGATTGCATCCAAATCGATCCACTGAATATTGCTGCTATATTGGCCCTACCTGCCCCAACAAACATTGTTGATATCCAAAGTTTGCAAGGGAAGGTAAAATTTCTCCATCGTTTCATTTGCAATTTCGCTAAGAAAACAAATGGTTATATGAGTCTCCTGAAGAAGAACACTCCATTATTCTGGGATGACCAGGCCTAGCGAGCCTTTGATAATCTCAAGAATGCTCTGACTCATTCACCCATGATACACCCTCGGATTATTCAAAGGACTTTCTCTTATATGTTGCTACCTTCACTACTACCATTACAATGGTTTTATCCCAAGAGGATCCCAACGGTCAGGAACATGTGATATATTATGCCAGTAAGAATCTCATTGATTCAAAAACCTGATACTCACGTGTGGAGAAGTTAGCATTGGCTACTGTCATTGTTGTTCAAAAATTTCGTCATTACATATTGCTTCGCACTACCACGGTACTTGCAGATCAGAACCCTATGTATTACATCCTGACTCGTCAGGTGCTAGGGGAGAATATTCCCATTGGATTGTCATCCTATAGGAATTCGACCTTGAGTTTGCCAAGGCCACTTCAAAGAAATCCTTGGTCTTTGCAGAGCTGATGTGTGACCTTCCCTGTGCTTTAATGGATACTAAGCCCAGTGATTCATTTCTAGATGAATTCCTGTTCTTGATAAGCATAACCAATCCATGGTATGGAGATTTAATCATTTATCTCCAAACTCAAATGTTTCATCCCAATATATCTCGTGACGATCGTCGTTGTATCCATCACCACTCAAAGTAATACCTCGTCTTAAATGATACATTATATAGACGTGATATCGATTCCATTCTTCGATGATGCCTTACACATGAAGAGGCTGAACAGGTCCTTAATGATTGCCACTTTGGAGCATGTGGTAGTCATCTTTCTGGGATGGCTACAGCCCGAAAAATCCTTCGTGGTGGTTATTTTTGGCCTTCAATCTTCAAAGACTGTTATGAGGCTATTAAGAAATGTCCACCCTGTGAACATTTCTATCCGAAAAAGTGCACCCACCCTGCTCCTTTACACCCCGTCATTGCAAGTGGCCCTTTTTCCAAATGGGGTATTGACTTTATGCATCATTATCCTACCTTAGCTGGGGGGCATGATTACATCATCATAGCCATTGATTACTTCACAAAATGGACTAAGGCTATACCTACATATGCATAGGATGGTAAGACTGCCACCCTCTTCTTATTTAATCACATGATAGCTAGGTTTGGAATCACATTTCCAGTCACTAACCACGAATCATATTTCCAAAATCAGATGATGATCGAGTTAAGTACCAAGCTGGGTTTTCGCCATGAAAACTCAACTCCTTACTATCTGCAGGCTAATGGTCAGGTCGAGGCCATTAAGAAAGTTTTAAAAACTATGCTATAGAGGATGGTTGGAGATCATAAATCCAACTGGCACCTAATTCTCTTTTCTACTCTTTGGGGTTATAGGAATTTGGTAAAAACAGTGACTGGTTTCACACCATTCTAGTTAGTTTACAGACTAGAAGTTGTCCTTCCTATCCAATGCCAGATTCCATCACTTAAAATTGTGGTAGAACTTCTGCCAAATACTTCCACCGAGGAAGAGAGATTTCTATACCTAACTAATCTTAACGAAACTAGAAGAGATGCCACCTTAGCTAATGAGGCACATAAGAAACACATCAAGGCCCAGTATGATAAATCTGTTCAGCCTCATGTTTTCAATGAAGGTGACCTAGTTCTGACCTACGATTAGAAACACGATAAATTAGGTAAAGAGAAGTTTGATTCAATGTGCTATGGTCCCTTTTTCATTAGCAAAGTTTTAGAGAAAGGAGCTTATGAGCTCGTGGATTATGATGGGATACCCTTCGGGAAACCTCACAATGGGTTGTACCTGAAGAGGTACTATGCTTAAAATAAATTTTTGTATGGTACCTTGTATATATGTATATTTTTGGCTTTCACTGTGTTGTGTCTTGATTCAGTATGGTGTTGAGTTTAGTGTCCAAATTGTTTATACCATGTTTTGGTTATGCAAATCGGATGGATTTTTACGGCTTCGCTGATGGTCCTTGCCGTCAGACCCTGAACCTTGCTTCAGCTGCTTGGGTTCTCTATTCACCGGCTCATGACTTGATCAGTTTAGGAGCAGTTTGTATTGGTCTCGCTACCAAAAACATCGCCGAGTATCAGGAAGTAATAAGTCTACTGACTGAGGTTGGATCTCGAAACATTCATGACTTGGTAGTATTTATGGATTCACAATTAGTGGTTTGTCATCTAAACCATGTCTATACCATCAGAAAACCTATACTCCTCTATTTATTTTGGAGAGTTCATTTATTAGAGAGGTCATTCGAATGTATTACTTATAGAAATATCCCTAGGTTAGATAATTAGTTGTTGACTCGTTAGCAAACTACATCCTAGACTGGTATATTACCCATTCATAACTTGTGAAATAAACATGTTTCATTGTAAAATAAATTGTAAATGACACATAGAACTCATGTAAATATGATTTCCATTTGAGACATATAAACGACGGTAATAAGTCTGTTTGTATATATATATAAAGTGTTTTTTTCAAAAAATGTGGTCACGAGACCTGAGTCTAAAGCACTGTGGCTTTCAGGAAATAGAAAATCATAAAAAAAAACCCTGAAGCTAGTCAGATTTTAGTAGTACATCATGCAGTCCATCATTTAATGATGCTCATGACAGTACATGATGGCCCGTGCTACCCTGCGAAGCAGTCAGCTGAAGCGACGTGGAACTCCTACGGTGTGTCTTTGATACCTCATGGGGAGGTCATATATCGCTACATCAGGGATGTCAAGAATCAGGTGCTCCAAGTTCTCCTACAGCTCAGTAATGTGGTCATCACCTCTGTGAACAAATTGAGCTCCAACTAGTCTATTCATAGGAGAGGATCCTCCAATCCGTGCATCACCAACATCTGTATGTAAATTTTTAGGTCTTGTTACTTCCCATAAAAAACATAAAATATAAAAATATAAAAACCTGATCAACATTTTAGGGTTTAGATTCTTACCAATATCTCCCCACTGAGCACAAGGCGGTAATGGTAGATCAGGGTTGCCTCTGAAAGAAGTTCCTGCATAGGCATAGTCCTCTATCATGAGGATCTAGTCATGCAGCCAATGAAAGAAAGCATCCTAAAATTTCATCTTGGATATGCTGCCTCCTGTATGGGACATGATCTCTACCCACCTCAGCATGCATGGTTCTCTAGCCCTAAGCTCAGTGAATATCACCTAGGGTCTCATGAGAGGCACCCTCTTGAAGTATAAGCATGCTAAAATAGATCCATACCCAAATTGCTTTAGTTCTCCTTGCCAACATTTTGTCAGTTGGTCCTTGAATACAGGAAGAAGTGCCTCTACCCAGTTGAAAATCGTAGGTGCCATAGCTTCCATGGAATATAGTATATGTTCCCGGGATGACTGATGAGGCCATTGGATTCTATCCAACCTCTACATGATGAACCATACAATGTGAAGTGGCATGTCCACCACAACCCTGATGGGAATCTTCTTACCTAACATTTTCATGCCAAGATGACAGTGATGATCAATCAAGTCCTGAGTAGTCACGTCCCCTCATCGGGAACCAGTGAGAGAGATAGGGGCCCCTCGTTTGGATAGCCCTGTCAAGAAGTAGATGTCTTCCACCTCTATAGTTCAAATATGAGGTCCTACCTCAAAGTGTTTCTGCTCTAGGTTCCACATTTGTAGAATATATTCCAGTAAGCGGGGATACAAAATCATACTGGGGGTCCGGAAGAACTTCAGAAGGACACAACCCCATAGGGAACCCACACAACCTGCATTTCTTGCGACAAGGGAATCATTGTCGTCATTTTTTCTTTCTTTCCAAATAGCCTTTTTTTGATTCAATAAACCTGCCAAAAACAATATAAAAAACCATTTAGAAACATTTCCAACCATTAAATTTTCTTATAAACTTTAATTTTGGCTGGGCCAGATGTTTTTTGAAACCCACAACTGACACCGCCTCTTTCTAGTTAAGACAGAGCGATGCCATCGCCTGTGTCAAACTGAAAAAAATGCGGTTTTTGTTGAGCACCGCCTTTCCTGTAAAGGCCAAGCGTAGTGCCTGCATTTGCTAATTTAGGTTTGGCCTATGAGCTCAAAAGACCATGAAAATTAAAAATTGGAAACCATGAAAAGAAAGCGGATGGTTTTAGCTTCTACCTGGCTCCGACGATGCGAAAAACGGACAGTGGATGCTACCGTAATCTCCAGCTGAAGTTTTGGCTCCAAATCTCCCAAAATGCTCTCAAGGTTTGGTAAATAGTAAACAAGTTGGTTTTTTACTATTTTACTTAGATTTTATAACCTATTTTTAGGGTTTTTAATATTTTTAAATATTTTTTTTATAAAAATACCTTATAATATAGTTTATAAAAGTCTTTTTTCGAATATTTTGGGAGACTAATGGTCGTTTTAAAGTCTTGCAGGGGCAGGAATAAGCAGTAATGTCTATGGGAAAGTTCGTTTTTTACTTTTTCATACTTTTAGAAAACAAAAAATTTCCTTGAGCGTCCGTTTTGATACTTTGATGATGCTCCCAAAACCCAGTATCAAAGTTCCAAGTCTTTTTCTGATTCTTTTCAGGCTCGTAAAACCATTCATCGTGAAAAGACACCTAATGGAGTCTCCTTTGAACTCTTTTTGGACTCCCTAAATATGAAAATATTGTTGAGTACTTGTCTTCTTCATGCTCGTAAAAGTATTTGAAGAGTCTCCTTTTCGACGGTAGGTTATCTCTTTTTCGGTTTGGATGGACTATTTATGAAAAAGGAACACTCCATCCAATCATGACTGGAAGAGTTCTCTTGGGTATAGTACAAACTACTAAGTATGATTGCTATCTTAGGCGAAAGTGCTGAAGAATAGTATTGCATTAATGTTTCTTTAGTAGGCATTATAGCAGCACTAAAATTATTCAAATGGTGAGCGAACCTATGAATAAAATTAAGTACTTTCTCTTTTTTATCCATCTTTAGAGCAAGTAACTCTTTCATCAGAGTAGTCGTAGTTCTTTAGCATCCAAACTTGTTCTTAAATAATATTTCAAACATATTCTAGTTTGTGATGGAATTCTCCTACAGACCAAAATACCATGACGCTACTTTTCCTTTAAGGGTATGTGGAAACAATATACATACTACATCTTCGTGTTCTCCTGCTGATAAAACCTCAGGGGCTAAGAAAAAACTTTGTAAATGAGCATTCACATCAATGCCTTATGTGTAGTCAATCTTGGGTAATGACTTCTCAGGATGTGCAGGTAAATTTTGCAATGGAGTAGCCAGGTTAAGAAGGGTTATGGCCCTCCAAGCTGGTGGTGGAGGTGGCTGATTAGCATTTGGATTTATAGGTGCATTTCCAGCTACATTTACAGCCATGATTCGAGGTGGAGACTGAGGTGGAGATTGAACAGGGGTTCCAAAAGGTGAGCAAGACGGGGAATCGGGTCCCAACTGATCAAGAGGTTGGACAATTTCCTGCAAGGTTAATTCTACCAGCTCTTTAAAATATCTCACTAACACTGAATCTTCTATAAAAGGGTGTTCTTTCTTGCGAGCTTGTCTTCTAGGTAATTCAGGGATGTTCATAAATCCTCCAAGATTCTTTGCATACGACCTTGTGATTCTTCTCAAATCATTAACTACTTCGAGAGAAACAGGATAAAGGAACTCAGGATCAAATATTCCTTCAGGACTGGAGTCCTTGGGTAGACTGGTTTCAGAACTGTCACTGGTGGAATATTATCGAGAAAATGAATTTTCTTGGCCAGCCATGCACTGGAGGCCCTCCTTCTAGTGCCAAAAACTGTTGATTCCTGGAAAAATCCTAGGTACCGACAGTAGGGGTTCTCCCCAATAACCATTCCCAAATAGATCATTTATTGTTTGATATGGGGAATCCATCCAGTTTGCAGTCTGACTATCGTAGAGTTAAGGTGAATTTTTAAATCTCTTTTACCGATTGTGTCCCGATCCACCATTTATATATTTTATCTTTTAGGTATGGAATGCAAGTGCCTAATATTAAATGCAAGTAACATAAAAGAACAACTAATATATTCTAACCTATCCCCAAGGAGCAAGATTGATATAAAATAAGAATGAATAATGTACTGTATGGTTTGCATAGAGTATTCTATAGATAGCTGATAAATCTAGGATACATACATACATCAGAAAGTTAACAAAGCGACAGCTCCATGATATTAAAACATTCATCATTCATTGTTGCATAATATTCATCACATAATGCAAAAACAGTCATAACTCAAAAGTAGTTCAGAAGGTTAGGAACGATCTCACATATTGTATATACTGCTAAACAAGAAATAGTTATCCATTCATATTTACACAACATGCTTTGAGACTTATGAAACACCCTATCCAGCAAAACTCCATCTTCTTCATTATAAAAGGAAATAGTTCTTCTTACAATAAGCTTCAACAACTATGCCAATGAAAATTCCTTTCTACATCTACTTTACCTATACTTATACAAATTACAAAAATGACTCTTGAGTTGCCCCAACCTTTTGGGCTTCCTCGACTCTTCCTTTACAAAAATTTTTCTTTTAGTGCATTACTAGAAAAATAATAAATACAAAATTGTATAATCTTTAGCTTGTGAATAAGACAAATTTAAATGGGCCCAGTTGGTGTCTTAATAAAAACGCCCCATTCTTGTGCTTCTTCACTGATGATCTGATATTTTGTAGGTTCCAATACATGTACTGCCACTTCATGCTTTGATAGCTGAGACTCAATTTCCTTCACTTTGAGTACATTCTGACTAAAATATTCCTCTAACAGGAGCTTGTGGCCTGAAGCTTGTATAATCCATATTCTGATGTCTTCCTCACTAACAACTTCGAGATTGGATATGCTTTCTTCCCCTTTTAGCAACCTCTCTTTCAAGTTCTTCAAATGTTCCTACCTGACTGGGAAATATTGGTCTGGGGCACCTGTTAGAACCATACACTGATTGTGAAAAAAATGTATGCCTTTGTAGAATTCAGCACACTTTTCAATAGCTTTTTCAATGGCTGTGTTTAATCTGACTGCTGTTGTACACCCGAAATTCAATATGGCCACCTCCATATAATTAAGACTTCCTGTAGACTTCTGAGGCATACTTGCTAGAAAAGTTGGATGGGTTCCTATCCATGTTAGCCGGTTTTTTACAAGTTCAACCACCTCTGATAATGTTTTCTAGAATTATGATGAGATGAGTGCTAGTTCTTTCAATCTAACCTCAATTTGTTTAACTCTATACATCTCCCCTGCAAGACTCAACAAAACCTGATTTATCTCCTTTTGCAGCATCAAGACTTGATTTTAGAAAGGGGTGGTATCCATCTGCTTCTCCTTTTCCACTTGAAGTTGTTCTCTCAGTAAAAGGTTCTGAGCTTCCAGCTCCTCTACTCTCTTGCTCACTGCATCTCCTTTTTTTTCTGCTTCTATAACCTGCTTCTCGATATCTTTCTTCTTTCCTTCAATGATATTTACCGATAATACCAAAGCACCCTTGTCAGATAGTAAAATTTGGCATGCCTCTTTTGAATTCTCAATCTCACTGAGAATATCTTCATGCTTCCTCTTCAGGCTTTACCCCACGCCTCTTTCCTTTTTCAAATTTTCCTTCATTTGAACAACCTTCTTCTTATATTGTTCCAAATCAGTCATTATCTTATCCACATTATCTTCATTTGCAAGGGCCGAAGCTACACTTTCCTTTGCAAGAAGTCTTGGGTCCTTGTCAGTCCCATGGATGATTGCTTTCTTAGTGACCATGATTCCTTGTTTTTCCACGGTGTCCACCTTCTTCTCAGTTCTCATGACAATTCTTTTTCTTATTTTTATCATAAAAATTTGTGTTTAAATAAGCTCTTTAGATGGGATGAAAGGGATTAGTTCAATCCCCAATGTCGGAGCTGGATCTTCTATGGATTTGCTACTAAATGGGATAGATGATTCTATCAGATCATCATGAGATTGAGTCTGCTCCAGATTTGCACGATCTTGTTCCTCCTGCTCTTCTTTCTGTAGCTCTTCAGATGCTTTCTCTACCTCATCTCTTTCTATGTCAGCTGCTTCCAGTCTTAGCCTCTCAACCTCTTCCTGCCTTTTCTGTGCCTCTTGTTCTTGATTATTTTTCTCAGCTTCTTCTTTGGCTCTCCTTTTCTCATATTCTTCTTTTTCTAACCATTATTATGCTTCTTGCGATAGTTTGAGTGCCTCCTCTTATATTTTCTTCACAACTTCCTCTTCTTGTTTCTTTTGCTGCTCAACAGCTTTTCCCTTGCCGCCTATGGTTGTTATCTTTTGCTTGAATCTTTTCCTTAGGGATGTCATATTTTTGGCATTGCAAAATATTTCCTCATTTTTATCCCAGTAGTTTGTGTACTCAAAATATACCCCTACGACTGCAAAATAGTTAGCAACCTTATCTTCAGAATCATTTCGATGAAAGCTCATTTCCCCAAAGTGGAAGTACTCTAACTCCTTTACAAAATATGGTGCACTCTTCACCTTGGAGAACTTATCATCTACCTACATAGAACGGGAGTGGGGGGTATACATCCTTGTTTTGATGAAAAAGGAAGTTCCCAATATTATCAATGTAAAGCTGCCTCACTACTTCCTTGTGAACAACATGGTCTGTGGTGTATCTTGGTAAAAGAGAAGGGGCCCTTATTTTGCCAAACATCCTTAGGTATAGGCCTTCTTCTGTCAGGTAATAATGACCATTATCCTGTACAATATTCAAGGCTTCTTCAGACATGCAGTCACACTCGGCAAGAAAGATTAATCTGTATAGTGGAATTATGAAATCTTCACAAATACTCTTATAATGGTTGAAATATTTATATGCCCAAAACAACTGATATCAAGAATAGACCGAAGTTTTGGTCTTATCCCACTGGCACTTCAGGGCTAGGAATGGATGTGTGCAGATAATGCAATCAATCATAAAAGAGCTCATATAGAACTCTGAATTCTTTTGTGAGACTCCTCCAAGTGCTATGCTTATGCATGAGGACAGGCTAATGGATATTATATTATCCCAGTTAAAAATGGTGCCTTGAGTGGCCACAAAGAAAATTACCGACACCCAACTTAACTTGTAGTATTTCCCATTTGCTCACCCGAAGATCCTATTCAACATTAATGCTATCATCCTATAAGGAGTGCACAGGTGCACAGTTTCATATTCCTCGGAAGGCCTTGTATGAAAATGATTCCTGGGAACCATCATTCTTCAGACACTGTCCAAAACATCTAGGTCAAGACCTTTTAACCACTCTTCTGTTAGATAATTCTGAGGGCTGGGTAGCTTGTAGGAATGAGCTGCATAATCTGGGCTATAAGTGGCATAACCTTGTCCTTCAGTATTTGACAAAATCATTTTGGTTACGTCGACCTTTGGGAGGATCCAGCTTATTACTTTGGCACATGGAAAAAGTTTCGGTCGTGTGGAAACTTTCATGATCGCTGACCTCTCTATTTTGGCATATATTGGTAAATCCTCTAACCCTGTATCTAGGATGCTTCGATTGGTGATCATTTGGTAAATCGCCCCCCACTTGTACTCAGGTTCGATACTGGTGACAACCTTGGTATCTTCATATATAACTTCAACTCATGTTATGATCTCTACCTCTGGATCCTCGTCCACGGCTTGCATATTCTTCTTCCCTTTCCGAGGAATATTGCTATATATATGATGAGGCTATTTAAACCATACAACAGCATGTTAAATTTGATCTATTCAAAAACATATAACTGCAACTGATAAATTCCACAATAAATGAAACCAGTTTTAACCAAAAATTTTACTGAATCATCATAATACATATTAACCAATCTTTTGTTTCCACCCTAAACCGCACTCTCTTGAAATGAAAAATAAACAACAGACTCAAAGCTTTCAAGAGGTGGACTGACCAAGGGTCACAAGAAACTATACTCTACTATACAGGCCCTAAGGATCTCTTCACGGCAACACATCGCTCTGAGCATAACGACATCAACACTGTCAATGGGTAAGGGAAAAAACCAAAGATGCCCAGGAGGAAAACCTACATGGATAAATAGGGTTTTCACCCTAAATGGAAATTTCCTCCCACGGCACTCCACAAAAATGCCCATTCCAACCAGCCAATGGCCGTAATCCTGCCACCCCCGTATTGGTGAAACAAAGGAGTGGCGCAAACGGTGAAACACTCGTCGACCCACAGTCCTCCTACTACAAACGACTGTTAGAGAAGATATCATGGTAGGAGCTGGGAAAACAAAGGCTGGGGAAGGTGAGAAAAATGGTGGACATGGCCAACCAAAAGAGAGCAAAGCTTCACAAAAAAAAATATCGACCTCGGTGTCTAAATACCCTCCATGAAAATGGGAAAATACCTAGCCCTACTGAGTTGCTACAACAAAACCACCAAGAAACAGGACAAACAATGAGTAAGATCCTACCTGGATGGTAAAACGAGCTGGAGGAAATGCGATCCCTGCTGGATAGATTCACTCAATTGACTGACAGCTCCGCAGACTCAAACAACCAATAATAACCATAACATGATTCCTCAAGGGATTAAATAGGCTTCAAAAACAAGAGTAAGCATATGATAAATGGGCCTTGGGTGGAAAACTCCGTTGGCGCCAAAGATCGCATCGGGACTGATCCTGTGAGCAACCACGAGAGCTTCGGATGGAAGAATGGAACAGGCTCAATGTCAATCGGGTGGATACAAATTAATCTGCCGAAATGGGACAAAAGACCAATCGGTAAAAGAAATAACTAACACCCATGCTGGTATCGGAAGATTCTTCAAGAAGATCATCGGCTATGCATCAGAGTATGCATTCGAAGCGTCGACAAGGGATTCGTCATTATACTCTTCGGAAAAATCAGAAACAAATAACCGAAACAGCGGGTGGGAAAAAACAAAATCTTTCATGAACATCGGAAAATGAAACCATAAGACAACCTGGTGCATCGGAAATACTGCCTATACCCAACCGGGAAACATCGGAAAATGTTTTCCGATATCATCAATACCATATACCAAAATACATATGATGAATCGGTAAGCTTTTGTAAGTCTTCCAGAAGCGTCAGAAACAAAGATTCGGCAGGCCTTCAAACAACTCCTCCGATATGTCGGATAAACTCTAGGAGTTCATCCAATGCATCGGGTGGAAAAATAAGTTTTGTTTAAAAAAAAAACTAAGTTATGAAGAAACTTTTGCAAGATAAAGTTATACTTTCAAGGATTTCTAAAAACTAGAAAGAGTAGGGGGGCCTAAAATATAATTTTTTTTTGGGATGGTGGTTGCAACAGCAACAGGTCCATAATGCTAGAGCATTATGTATTACATAGCACATGAACGTTTTGTAAGAATAAAATGATTGAGCATTTCGATCAACACTAGGCATGGGAAAAGATATTTGAATTTAAACATAACGCGTGAGCATTTCATAGCGCCTAAAAAATTGAATTCTCATGCGCTCATGTGTCATCCTTTGTCCTATGTGGCTGGTTCAGAGTTATCAAACCTATGTTATAGAATATGGTAAACCATATCTATTTGGGCATTTCATCCATTTCCACAATATGCATGTCTTCCAATTCTCTTTACAACATGATAGACACAACCATATTCAACAAAATTTTAGACATAGATAGCATTTTTTATGCAAATTCCAAATATGTAAATATTTAAAAAGAATATTAATATTTTTATATTTTTTTTCTAATTTTCTTGTGTCAACACTCCTTAAGTTAAAAAAACATATTGTTAGTGTTTCTTCCGTAATATTTTCATTTCAGAAGATTTTTTTTTATTTTTTATGGTGCACTGGAAGACAATGACCTCTACATTCTATAAAAATCCCATTTCATGGTTATTGCATTAATACCTTCAAAGGATGCACCCACAAAAGAGGTATCATTTTTGAGGAATGATCACTTAAATCGTTATAAAAAAATTAAAAATTACTAATTTTATTTCCAACAAATAGCGTTGCATTAGTGATGTATGTTCTCTACATTCCTGCAAATTTTAATATCCCAAAGCCATCGTTTAAGCCCTCAAAGGTTTCACCCACAAAAGCATATAACTTATCATTTTCCTGAAAAATAAAAAAAGTGATTGTTAGTAAAAATGAAACTTGACATAGTTATGAAAATTTTTAATATATAAAACTTATATATTCAGAAACGTGATTTAATTTCCTACATTTCATATTTTTTACTCAAAGAAAACTATTTTGTGTAAGTATTAAAAAAAATCCAGGTAAGTTGAGGGAGGCTTGATTTTTCAGTTTTCTATTACATCTAACGCACCAAAAGTGACCCTTGTTAGCTTGCACTCACCCCCAAGAATAATATCAGATTGATGACATTTTAACAACTTGGGAGAAAATTTATGTAAAATCAATACGTTGTTCTTACCCAAATCCTTTTACCACTAGCCCTACTTTGAACCTTTACTTATTTTCCTTTCCTTCATGTTTTATTTGGTACATCGACGTGTTCTTTAAAAAAATTCTTCCTTTTGGTTATTTAACCAAATCCCATGTTTATTATCATGTAGGGATTTAAGCTATCTTTGCATAGCCTTTTTCCATTTGATAATATTGCCTCCTTCACATGATTCCTAAAATCAAGTAGGTTCACCTTCATGAGTCAATAAAATATATTATGAGGGAGAATACCTTTGTGAAGGCCTATGTGTCTTGGTATGCTTGCGAATTAACAAATTTTGTGGCAAGATTTCTCGTAATGGTTGTTGATTTTGTTGTTCTTCATGTTCTTCATGTTAGATCATGTTTTTGTTTTTCATCTTTTAATACTTTTGTTTATGATTTTAAGCTTGATTTTATTTATTTCTTTTAGAAAATTTTGTTTCTTAGGATACTTTGGATCATTTTCCTTTAACTTTCATGTTTATATGATTTCTTAGTTTTATTTTTCAAATTTTGGTTTGATTTATTGAAATTCGTAGTTGGAGGGCATTATAGAATGTTTATATGGATTAAAAGGTCTTAAAAATAACATAAAATCTTGATTAAAGTTCTTAAACCAAGCTTAAACCTTTATCATAAGTTTAATTTTTAAAAATCATTAACTCAGACTTTCTTGTAGCGTAAGCCTGGAAAAATTGCAGACATACGTTACAGGAAAATCGCGTAGTTCAAAAATCATTATTTGTGGGCCAGTTTTTTTTGAAATTCTCACACATGAGATGTCATTCATACTAGGTGATGGATTTGATACGTGTTTCCTCTAGAATAATCACTGTGACAGGTGTGAATATCATCATGAGGGCGATTCATGACAGTCTGTTGCAGAAGTGATGGAATAATGATGGTTGAACATAATGAGACAAATGCACCTTGAATCTCGTATTCCTTGAAGTGCACGTAGAGCAGATGAAGGTCGTGGCGAAAAATCAGTAGTCTGTAATCAGAATGTTGAAACAAGGCAAAAAATTAGGGCTTTGAGGAGAGATCATTTGGAGAAAGTGGTTAGAGAAGATTGGCAAATGCAATTGGACACTTGATAGTCAAGAAAACATGATTCCAACACCTGGATTAATCACTTTGACAGGTAGGCTACGAATCGTTACTTGAGTTCATAAATTTGGGGTTTTTCAAAGTAGAGGACTAATGATAAAATTGATTGAAGATTATTAGTTTATAAACCGAATTATTATTGAACGACGAATTCTCTATCAATGTGTTGCAGCCGCAACAATTTCCCAAAATTCCAAAAAAATTTAGGACCCTCCTTATGCTTTGGTTAGCTTGATTTTATGCTTTGATTTGGTCAGGGAACTTTCAGAAAGAGTTTCTCATGCTGAATTGGTTTACCACCTGTTTACATCTCCCTCTAACGCTGGAAAGTTTCCCTTTTTTATCAAGCGTTATCGTTATTTTTGAATACCTTCGAAGCCACTCTAAATCAGAAGTTTGTTTGATCGACTTTCCTACCGCCGTTGCGGATGACTTTTGGCTTTACGTCGGAAGGTGTGGTTATTTCCTTGTCCGCCGTTGCGGACGAGTTTTTGTATTTGGTTTCCGCCGTTACGGATGGGTTTTCACTTTCCTTTCGATTTATGTGTTTCGGTTGTATTTTGGATTTGTATCGGAGCCTTTTACCATCGCGCTCTCCGTTGTTGTGGACGGGTTTGAGCTTTGAGGTCCCGACGTTGCGGATGGGAAAGGCGTTAGGCTTCCGACGTATAGTCATTTGGTTTCCGGTTTGAGTTTTATGGACGGTGTTTATGTTATGAGTGTCCGTCGTTGAGGAAGAGTTTAAGCTTTCGGCTTCCAACCCAAAAGAGCCTCCGACTTCCGACCGTTAGTTTTTTGGCCTTGCCTATCGTTGCGGATGGTTTTGTGCTATGGCCCTCCGCCATTGCGGAAGGATCAGCGCTTTTCCTCCCGATCCGGAGTTGTTTCCCATCTGATCCGTTAAGTCTTCCCACGTGCGGGCCATATCTATATATTCACGGGGAGGCAAGGTATTATTCTATCGTATTTTTTCTAACTGCCGCGCCCGTCGTTGTCGTGCTGTCATGCTCGCCCGGTTCCTCAATTGCGGTACCCTCAGTATAGGTGTCTCCACCATGAGGCTTGCCAGACCTCTCCATGTCAGATACGTCTGTGCCAGGTAGGTTTATTCACCTTCTCCCGTTCCTTTTGAGGCATGTGTAAAGATTGATGCGGTTAGTCTTAGTTACGGAGGTTTCCTTCGCCCCGTTAGATGTATGCGTATATGATAAGGGGGGGGAGGTTATTTTGATTGCTAGCACTAGAATTTTTGACCTACAGAGCATTTTTCACCCGTGGCTATTGGTGCGCAACCTTGCGCGCAGTGGGTGGGGGTTTGGTGCAGACGACCGTTACGCCGCCTGCACCAAACCGCCCTGTGTATGATAATGAGGTGCAGGGGGAGGTTTTGTTATGATTTTTCTGTAATATTTTGGTAATTCCTCCTTTCGTTCGAGGTTCATATTGCCCGTTTTTCTTGAACCCCAGCCTGTGTTGCTCACGCCTTCCCACGCAGTCCTTTTGGGCTCGGTCGTTAGAAACCCTAGTCGGTTAGAAGGGATATGCCGCTATTGTGGTTTGTTAGCTGGGAATCGCATGGGTAGTGAGTTTGATAGGAGCATTTTTCGCAGTAAGATGACAATAATACCCGCAGAGAGTGAAATGTGTAGTTGGCTTAATGTAAATTTTCTCCTGTGAACTGCACAAGTCCTTGTTGATTTTAGTCCGACTAGGCTATTTATTGTTAAAATGATTGTTATTATAAAACACAAGAGACTCTCACAATCATACTACATATAACTACTGCAAATTATCTCTTTTGTTTATATACACGGACTAAACTACTGAACACTGCACATTGCATTTTAATGGTTCTAATAGTCAGGGCATTTTTAGGTCGTACATGCATGCATTTGCTTCCCTACTTGCTATCACATTAAGACACATGAAAATGGCACATCGCATATGGATGTAGTTTTATTGCAGTCTAAAAGATGGTTGATGGAATGATTTAATATCATACAGCACTATTTTGTATCATGCTAAGATAGTGTGCATTTGGTTGTAATAGTCCTGTTAGTCAGGCCAGTCAGGTTATGCAAGCTTATATCCTAGTTGCTGTCATAATACACATAGAAAGAATAAAATGTTGCATAGTGTCTTGTGAATGTCTGCAACTTGAATTTATCAATATTACAATGTTATATATGGCAGGAAGAATTCGAATCCACCATGTCCAAGAGGCAGAAGAAGAAGGCCCCTATGGTCGAAGAAGGACCGAAAGTAGAAGAGGTCACAAAGACCGAGTACATATATGAAGACACTCAATGTGTTTCTGGTGTGGAACCCGAGTACAAATGGGGTGAAGTATATAGATTGATTTCCCGCAGGGAGGTTCCCGACATGGGCCTCGAAGAAGAATCCATCTATGCTAACATAGAGAAATCTTCTCTCATGAAAGTTGCCACCAGACCAGAGCTGTTCCCATGCTCTAAGGTAATTGGATGGATTCTGCCCCGAGTAGACACCACTACAATGATCATGGGAAATGTTGAAGGACAGGGCTATGCTGCATTTAGCCCTGGATATGTGGCATTGGCTTATCACCTACCAGAAGCACAGGTTTTCTTGTCAGAGGATTGGCTGAAAAGCATCAAAATGGACCTGGTGGAAACTCTTAGGAGAATTATGTTGTAGGGAAAGAATTATTGACACAGACCGACCAGTGAGTATGATACATCGAGCTTGAGGGCTCCCTATAGATTCATAGCCTTGATGCTAAACAGAATATTTGGGAGAGCTCATGGCAGACTCTTCAAACTTGAATGGATACCAATTATTTTTCATGTGGCAACTCAAGGCACAGTCTTCAATTGGGCCAGCATGGTGTCCAACGGTCTTTCTTCTTGCGTGACCTCAGCCTTGGAGGGAGAGTCCAAGAAAAGATCGGAGTTTTACATGAGTTCAATATTAATAGACTGCATATTGTGTAACCAGGCTTTCCCCGGTCTCAGGTGCATCTGGGACAGGGAAAGAATGCCTGTTTATGCCCCTTATAGACCATTGTGGGCTCACCAGTACCATAGCCATTACAGAGAGGTCTGTGAGCACTTCATTATGCCTTTGTACACACTCATTTTTCGGAAGGAGTGTGACTGTATGTCGGAAGAAGCCATGCAGGTGATAGAATAATACACAGATTATTTCTTAACTGAAAATGGTGTGTACTTCCGGATGTTTGGAGGATCAAGAACACCTTCAATGCTGCCCAAATATGTGACGGATTACATAGTCCACAAGGAGGCAGTCAGACAAGTGTTCATTGATGGAATAGGCAGTTTTCTGTTCGAACACAAGAAGACTGCCTACCCTCCTTTGCCATTCAATCTAGGAAGCTACAAATTCACCAAGGTAAAACAAGCTGCTGAATTCATAAAGGAATTGGAGAAGTTCCATTTTGGGGAGATGCCCTTCCGCAGAAATGACACACGAGGCAAGGTTATTGAGCATTGCAAAGAACACAAGGTGCACTTCGAGTACACCCACCATTTCGATAAGGACGAATCTGTCTTCCGGAACGCCCCAAACATGACAATGCTAATGAGAAAATTCAAGAAAAAGATCACCACCAAAGGTGGAAAAGGGGACGAACAGGCAAAGGCTGAAGAAGAAGCCAAAAGGAAAAATGAAGAAGCCCAGAGGTTGGAAAAAGAAGCTGCAGAAAGGATTCATACAGAAGAAGAAAGAAGAGCTGCTCAGGAAGCAGCCGAGAAAGTAGAGGAAGCAAAGAGAAAGCTCGATGAGGAGCTTCAAAGGCAAGAAGCTGAGAGGATAAAATTGACACAACAGTCAACTTCTAAAACAATAGCAGGGTAGACCCAGGAGGTGGAGAACCCCGAGGTTCAGACCCCTCGAGTACCTGCTACCAGCATACCCAGGGTTCCCACGCTCAAGCTGGTCCCATTTGTGCAGGAAAAGGGAAAGGAAATCCTTGATTTCAACACCGTGTTTTATGATAGAGCAACGAAAAGGATAATCAAGAGGACAGAAAGGAAATTTGAAGCGGGAGATCTACTAGGAAAGATGATAACGGATACGGCTGTGATGTTAGGAACAGATTAGGATCCTAGGTTCACGCTGAGAGCAGGGGCTGCAATGATCGATGCCTCAGAAGATAACATAAATAAGGTGATGATTGAACTGGAGTCATCTAAGAAAACCTCTGCTCAACTGAAAAATACCTTGAGGAAAGAGAGAGAGGAAGGAAACAGGTTGAAGCGGAAATTTAAACACTTACAGAGGGAGATGAAGACTGCTGAGGCTGAGTTGCAAACAATACATGAAGAGAGACAGGCTCAGGAGACTACACAAGAACGCCTTGAGCAAGTGCAAGCAGAAGATCAAGAATTGAAGAAGGAGAAGGAGTAGCTACTGGAAAAGGTGGAGGACCTAGAAGAATAGCTGAAGATCCTCTTGTAGGCCAATGATATGCACACCTTAGAACTGAGAAAGGAACACCAGGAGCATATTTTTTCTTTGAACACTACTTTGGAAGTAGCAAGAGAACAGCAGGTCGATCTTCAGCCTCTCAAGCAGCATGTATTGACCCAGAAAACCAAGATGTTGCAACTGCAGACTGCTGTTGAAGAAGAAACATGTAAAGTGCTGCAAATCGACGGTCGTTTGGAGGAGATTCTAGAAACTACATCCTAGTTTGTGGACAAGTCCCAGGACATCCTAGAGATCTTGACTGTACGAAAGGAAAGGTTGGAGAACAACGAGGAAACCCCAACAGAGCTACCGGCAAAATACAAGCAGGCCCTCAAACGGGACTATAACCTAGTGGAGTTTGCTATAAATACTGCTGAAGACTTCAAGAAGACAGTAAAGAAGACAAAGGGATTATGCACCGAATTCTGCAGAAGACTTCTCAATACATACAATCGGTGCCAGATAAAAGTGGAGGAGAGGCTTGAAGCTTTCCCAGATCATGATGCCTTTGTGGAGCTATTGCAGAAGAGATTCTAGGAGGAAAAAGCTAAGGTGCAGGATATCAAATCCATGGATGATCTGATCTTGAGAAGCCAGGTAGATCACCCAGCTATTAGTGTACTGCTTCTAGAAGATAAGCTCATATTGAGTACGTCCAGGGTCGAGGCTATCAAGAAACAAGCGAAGAAATTTGAGATAAATATTCAGTTTTTAGAACCTTGTACTTTTGAAGGCATCGCTAATGAGGCTGCAGCGTGGAGGAAGTTTCTGGATAGTCAAGTGGACCCTTCCTCATGAAGGGTCGGTCCTTATTATAATTTGTAACTGTTTTTTCTTTGTAAAACATTTAAGAAAAATAGAATGGTGGGAGACGAAAGGTTGGGAAGCACAAAGGTCACTTTGGGCAACCCAACAGTCTGACCTTTTTTGTATAAATGTAAAAGACTTAGAATAAGAGAGGGATTTTCCCAGTGAGACTGGTGAAGACATATTGTAAGAAGAACTATTTCCTTTTGCAATAGAAAATTACAGTTTGCCTATTGGAGAAAGCTTAGTGGAATATTCAAATGTTGTGCTATGGATTTGTTGAAGAGGAACTATTTCGTTTTCAGCTTTATGTCCATTAACTGTGAGACCGTTCTAACTCATTGAACCTATGTTCTTGTATGAATGATTTCCGGTTTATTTCATGAATATTTCCACTATGAGTAATGTATGCTGCTTAATAAAAAATTGGCTATCTGATTGTTGAAATATCTTTAATCTTTCATGTGTTGTAGATAAGAACATCAGCTACCTGTAATTTCTGTTTATAAGGCATGAACAATCCACATTACTCATAAGTAAATCATTTTCTAGCTCCCCGGGGATAGGTAGGTAGTTAGTTAGTTTTTTTTCATTCTTGCATATGTGATGCAGATGCTTGTGAGCCTAAGACGAGAGGTAAGAACCTGCGCATCACATTGTGATGCTCCCCGCATCCTCATCATCCTGCATTGTTAGTTAAGCATTTGCATTTGCATACATTAAGTCAAAAATACAAAAACTCGGTGGACCGGGCCGCAACCGGTAAAACCTTTGTTTTGTTACTTGACCTACAATGGCCGGACCGCAAACCGGACGGATTCCCTATACCAAACAGTCAACGGGCTAGTTGGGAACGTTGATTCGGGAGAATCCCTTACTGTTGTCGCCTACGAATTTCCAGGCCCCAACACAATGGAATTAAAATATTTATCAGTTTAAATGAGAGAGTTCAGTATAGGGTTTAAGGTTTCCCAGTTCAGCATTGTCTGTTAGATTGTGAAGACTTGAAGAGATTCAGAGTTTGTTTATTAACAGTAGCTATTTGACAATTGTTTAAAATGAAAATAAGTGGTAAGACTAATAGAGCAGAACCCCCAGACATGGGCTGGCTTCAAACTTTTCCAGACTGTGCAAAACTATTTGCAGAAGCAGGGTGGTTAGTGTTTTTTGAAAATATTGAAGGTCATCACTCAGAAGTCTCTTATAAATTCGCTCAATGTTTGGATAAGGATATAGTGTCTTTTGATACTTTGAAGTTTAAACTCACCAAGGAATTGTTAGCAGAAGCAACAAGACTTTTAGATGAGGGTGAATTCTGGTTCAAAAAAGTGCCTTTCACTTTTGATGCTCAGAGATATCTACTTCCAGATGTAGTAATAGAATGGGGAAAGGGAGTACCTATTCAAAATTTTAAGCCAGAATGGATAGAGCCTATCAAAATCCTACAAAGCTATATCACTTGTGAAGGGATATTTTCTTTTGTGTTTAAGTATCATTTTAGATTCCTTCAACATCTCAGTCATGAATCCAAAATGAATCTCCCATTCTTGTTTTTGAAAAGTTTACAGAAGATGTCAAGCAGGGTGAAAGAACATCAGGATCATACCAAACAATCAGTATTTCATCATGGGCTTATTAAACTAGTTATAAGCACTGTACTTCAGAAAAGACTGAAGACATGGGAATATTTCTTGTTTTGGTCTGGTTTCCAAACAGAGAAGGAAGAGCAGTCTCAGAAGAGACAGTTAGACAAAGGTCAGAGTTTGATCAAGAAACTTAAAAAGAAAGTCACAGTCAAAGATGAAGAAGCTAGTGAACCAGGAAAATCTTCGAATCAGGAAGATGAAAACATTGAAATTGAATAGCAAATTAATGTTGAGGAAAAGAAAGTTTCAAAGTCAAAGGTGAAGGAAGTTGAGCCTGTAGAAGATGCTTCTCTTGAAGAACTGAACCAAATTGTAAATGAAGAGGTAAAGAAACAAGAACAAACCCTTATTACAGTACTCTTTGAAGAAGAGGAAAGATCTTTATCTAATGAAGCTAGGGTTCATACCACTGATAAAGATAGGGTTCATTCTAAACTGGAGATACATGCCCATTCTGAAGAAGAGATAGTGTCACGAAGGAAGAAAATTAAAGTTGTTGAATTAGATTCAATTACACATCAAGGGAAAGCTTTGAAAATGTTAGGAGAGGTTGGAGCAGTTTTGAGGCCCAAGGCAAGGCCAAAGAACAAACTCAAGTTAAATATGAAGAAGCTCCTAAACCCTAAACTAGCTGAAAAGAAGATTACAATAATTGAATATTCATCATCTCAGGAGAAATTAGAAGACAGTGAAGATGAAAACAAAAAGGTTATGAAGGGTAAAAAACAAATAGTTTCAGAAGATAAACCAGTGTTCACTGATACCAAGATCTCGGAAATTTTCATGGAGGTTCGAGAGAAGATGATTCTAGAATAGCATCAAAATGATTTGAAGAGTTCTTGTATAGAGAAAGGAGAGGTGACTGAAAGATTATCTCAGTGCAATATTGAAGTTGAGGAGCATTCAAAAATTCCTGTGACCTTGACAGAGCATATGAAGGAGGATGAAGAAATATTCAAGAAGCTGAAAATACCATGGATACCAGAAGGGATGTAGCCAATAGTAGAAGGTAAATCCATTGATTCTGAAAATGAAAATTTTCAAAGGAGTATTAAACAATACAAGCATCAAATTGAATACCTGCATGAAAGTAATGGAGGATTAGTGACTGCAAATAAAAGACTAAGAGAAGATCTGGAAGAAGTTAATAGTCACTATCAAGAATTGATTTCAGTTTCTAAAGAAGCTCTTAAAAGAAAAAGACAGACAGAGAATCAGTTTTCAAAACTAAAACAAACTATCCAAGAGCTGACACAACAGAAAGAGGAGCTGACAAAAAGAGTTGCATATTTGGAAGCAGACCACCATAAAGCTAGAAGGAAATCCCAGGCTTTAGAGGGAATTGCTCTTTTAGCAGAGGCAGCAAAAGACTTGTAAAAGTACTTTAGGAAGAGCAGTTATTAGTTAGTTTCAAAAATTTATTTCATTTTTGGTACAATGATAGTTTATATTGAACAATTCGATAGATAACCTAAAAGTAGTTAGGGTTCAGTTATGCAACTGTTTTTGAAGGAACAGGATAAATGTAAGTCGGAAAAAGGACTAAGGGTTCGTTTTTGTTGCAAGGGGAGGCTATCAGGCTGTGGTTTATGAGCTAAGTGTAAAGACTCTTATGTGTTTTTGATGACTGAATTATGAAATATATGCAACTATATGCCCTTTTAGACTTTTGACTGGTTTCATTTCTAATTTGTGTTAATTACTCATTTGGTATACTCATTTCCTGTTTAAGGTTTTTATGCTTGAAATGCTTGCTAACTGTGGGTGGAACTCAGTACTGTGATTATTATGTTTAGATTATAGTTTATATGTTATGCATCTCAGCCTTTCAAATGCTCATGATTTAGTATTTCCTTTGGTTTCATGAAGTTTCTTCCCTCTTGTCTACAAACTGTACAACCAAAACCCTAGAAAAACCTATTTTACTTTATTGTATTTATTGAGATTGTGTTGGCTTGTTCTTTCATAGTCTGAGAACAATTTCTGGCACTAACACTTCCTATTTTTCTCCTTTTTTATTTTGATGCAATGGCCGCTAATTATTTCCAACAACCTCTTCTTGTAATGGTGGTTTATTTTCTTGTTTATCTTGAATTTCAACAAATTTTCGCACCTCCACACCTTTGTTACTAGTTTTAAACAAGTGTTCTTTATTAAAATGACTTCCTTGCTTCTAATAACTCTCCTTTTTAGAGGATCCCACAATCGGTAACCTAACTCATTATCAACGTATCCTAAGAAAATGCATTTGAATGACTTTTCATCAAACTTGGACCTATGTTCCTTAGGAATATGCATATATGCTTCACATCCAAAAAATATCGAGTGATTGTAACATAAATCCTTACTAATACATACCTTTCCAGGAATTTCACCATCCAATGAAGTTGTGGGGGATCGATTTATTAAGTAGCAAGTTGTATGAACAACCTTTGCCTAAAAATATTTAGGCAAACCAAAATTTAAACTTAGAACACTTCTCACCTTCTCCATTATTGTCCGATTCATTCTCTCAACCATTCCATTTTGATGTGGGTTGCACGGAACTATTTTTACATGCTTTATACCATTTTTACGACAATATTCTTCAAAGGCCGTGGATCAGTATTCAATTACCATTAAATGTTCTAATACATCTCAATAATTTGTTAGTTTCCCTTTCAACAACCATATGGAATTTATGAAAAGTGTGTAAAACTTGATCATTCCTCTTTATAGGGAAAGCCCACAGCTTTTTTTATACATCATCAATAAAATTATCAAAATAAGCATCCCCTCCTAATGATTTTACATTAATTGGGCCAAAAACATCTAAATGTATCATTAGAATTTGGGGTCTAAAATGAGACTCACAAGGAAAAAATCCAACCAAAATGGGCCTCATAAAAAAGAGCCAACCAATAGAATTTCAAGAAAATATTCTACCTTAATGGTTGACTTGGCATATTTTTCATAAAAAAAACTATTTTTCTTCTTCATTCAACATATGTCCTTGTGGTTTTACTCAAATTTCGAGCGACAGCATTTGTTGGATGCAGAATTCAATTGTGGAATTCAATTTCTCATCCAGTGAGTACCCACACTGCATACTTTTGATGGACACCCCCCCATGAGAAATGAGAAATGCATTTAAAAAACTTGTTAATTTCAAAGTAACACATTTTTTAATGCATTTCTCATTTTACGTGGGTTGGGGTTCATGAAAAGTATGCAGTGTGGGTACTCAACAGTCCTCCTACTCGAAATTTGAGTAAAACCATAGGGATATATGTGGAAAATACCAAGGAAAAAAATAGTTTTCTATCTCTCTTCTTCCAAAATTCATAAATATTATTTTGTTATGTTAACTATTATTTGATTATTTTCTCTAGGAGGTCCATTTTAGATTCCAAATTTCCTCTAATAAAGATCTAATATTTTCATATCCGTTTTAGGACCATGTCTCATAAATGATACCCTTTTTTGTTTACCAAAAATACATTGTTCACAAAATTAAAAATCTGTACCTTTTATCCCAGGCAAAAGTTTTTACTCAACAAGGATTTTCAATCCTCTATCTGTCATGTGCCCAAGTCTTTTCTTCCACAAGTTTGTTGTAGACTCTTTTGCAACAACACCGATATCATATTTATCCATGTTTGATTTGAATGTGTAAAGAGTTCCTATTTTATGTCCATTTGCACCAATGAGTGAACCCTTTACAATTTTCCAGCCTCCATTTCCAAAGCTATATGTCAGCCTTCAACATCTAGCTTTCTAGTAGAAACCAATTTCATTCCAAGCTCCAATACATGCTTGACCTATTTAAACAATAAATTACAACCATCTTTTGTCTTTATTACAATATCTCCTACTCCTTCAATTTTACAAAGACTCGTATTACCGAAGCAAAAATTACCCATATTATAAGATTTATAAGTAAATTTCTCTTTTCTTGGGGTAGCATGGTAGGAGGCTCCATAATCTAAAATCAAATCACTATCATGACTAGAAGTATAAAGGCATGCATATTCATAAGAAACTATAATTAATACCTCACAGTTTGATGCAATGGAAATAGTTTCTTCATTATTGTTGTCATTGGCCACTATTTGTTCATTTTGTTGGTTTATAGGTCAATAATGAGAGGGGGGGGTGAATATGTATTGAATCTTTTTACTATTTTAACCACTTTTAAATCTATCATTAGAAACACTTAACAACAAGAATACACAGAACACAATTTTAACGTGGAAGCCGAATATGATAAACCACCAATATGTCCTATTACTACAAAATTGTTATTAACAAATCATTTTGCCTGCTACTACAGACAAGGATGGTATTACACCCTATTTACCAATACCAATTGGAAGGAGGCTATGACCCCTTGGTTTATCAGCTATGACTAAAAGGATGCTACGACACACTATTTACCAATGCCAGTTGGAAGGAGGATATGACCCCCTGGTTCATTAGTTACTACTAAAAGGATGCTACGACACCCTATTTACCAATACCAATTGGAAGGAGGCTACGACCCCCTGGTTTATTAGCTACGATTGAAAGGAGGCAACAACCCCCTGCAGCCTTGTTGCCTGCCCTAGTGTTGCCCTGCCACCCTGATATGTTACCCATGATTTCTCTCCCACTAATTTTTGTCACTCCCACTTGTCTCTGTTACTAATGTTGCAACACAAGCTGTAGAGACATCTTTCTTTCTTACTCAGGCCGCTACCTAAATACCTCTCAGCATTTAAGCTTCTTTCAACAATCACATCTCTTCAACCTAAACAAACACACCTTTCATTGTTGCACCCTTTCAGATCTGAAGATCACATCTTTCAAAACGTCCTATCATGTTCTTCCATTGATCCTCCATCTCAGAGATCGTTTCCATAGCTTGGAAACCATTTCTACACCTTTGTCCAACGTTTGCAGGTGCTTCCGCGATATCCATCTTCTTTCTGCAATGTCATCTTCTAGTTTTAATCAGAGTCGTTGATCCTATTTCTAAGTCTCTCCGGACCGTCGATCTAACACACATATTCGCTTTTTGAAACCGTATTTCTGTGCCACAGTTTCCTCATCAACATTTCCCCACCGTTGATCTTAATCGGGCATGTTCTTGAACGTTGATCTTCTATTTTGCAGATTGCGGGATGCAGGCACTCAACTCTTCAAAACTTTGACTCTCTGCTTTCTGCAATCGTCTTTCCGTAGCACCAATTCCACACCATTGATCTCTTGCGAGTTCTTCCGTGACCGTCGATCTCTAGATTACGGGATGCAAGATGTTGACTGTTTGCTTTTGCCTTGATCTCTTGCGAGTTCTTCCGTGACCGTCGATCTCTAGATTATGGGATTTTTCAGTTTTCTATTACATCTAACGCACCAAAAGTGACCCTTGTTAGCTTGCACTCACCCCCAAGAATAATATCAGATCGATGACATTTTAACAACTTGGGAGAAAATTTATGTAAAATCAATACCTTGTTCTTACCCAAATCCTTTTACCACTAGCCCTACTTTGAACCTTTACTTATTTTCCTTGCCTTCATGTTTTATTTGGTACATCGACGTGTTCTTTAAAAAAATTCTTCCTTTTCGTGATTTAACCAAATCCCATGTTTATTATCATGTAGGGATTTCAGCTCTCTTTGCATAGCCTTTTTCCATTTGATAATATTGCCTCCTTCACATGATTCCTAAAATCAAGTAGGTTCACCTTCATGAGTCAATAAAATATATTATGAGGGAGAATACCTTTGTGAAGGCCTATGTGTCTTGGTATACTTGTGAATTAAGAAATTTTGTGGCAAGATTTCTCGTAATGGTTGTTGATTTTGTTGTTCTTCATGTTCTTCATGTTAGATCATGTTTTTGTTTTTCATCTTTTAATATTTTTGTTTATGATTTTAAGCTTGATTTTATTTATTTCTTTTATAAAATTTTGTTTCTTAGGATACTTTGGATCATTTTCCTTTAACTTTCATGTTTATATGATTTCTTAGTTTTATTTTTCAAATTTTGGTTTGATTTATTGAAATTCATAGTTGGAGGGAATTATAGAATGTTTATATGGATTAAAAGGTCTTAAAAATAACATAAAATCTTGATTAAAGTTATTAAACCAAGCTTAAATCTTTATCATAAGTTTAATTTTTAAAAATCATTAACTCAGACTTTCTTGTAGCGTAAGCCTGGAAAAATTGCACACATACGTTACAGGAAAATCGCGCAGTTCAAAACTCATTATTTGTGGGCCAGTTTTTTTTTAAATTCTCACACATGAGATGCCATTCATACTAGGTGATGGATTTGATACGTGTTTCCTCTAGAATAATCACTGTGACAGGTGTGAATATCATCGTGAGGGCGATTCATGACAGTCTGTTGCAGAAGTGATGGAATAATGATGGTTGAACATAATGAGACAAATGCACCTTGAATCTCGTATTCCTTGAAGTGCACGTAGAGCAGATGAAGGTCATGGCAAAAAATCAGCAGTCTGTAATCAGAATGTTGAAACAGGGAAGAAAATTAGGGCTTCGAGGAGAGATCATTTGGAGAAAGTGGTCAGAGAAGATTGGCGAATGCAATTGGACACCTGATAGTCAAGAAAACATGATTCCAGCACCTGAATTAATCACTTTGACAGGTAGGCTACGAATCGTTACTTGAGTTCATAAATTTGTGGTTTTTCAACGTAGAGGACTAATGATAAAATTGATTGAAGATTATTAGTTTATAAACCGAATTATTATTGAACGACGAATTCTCTATCAATGTGTTGCAGCTGCAACAATTTCCCAAAATTCCAAAAAAATTTAGGACCCTCCTTATGCTTTGGTTAGCTTGATTTTATGCTTTGATTTGGTCAGGGAACTTTCAGAAAGAGTTTCTCATGCTGAATTGGTTTACCACCTGTTTACATCTCCCTCTAACGCTGGAAAGTTTCCCTTTTTTATCAAGCCTTATCGTTATTTTTGAATACCTTCGAAGCCACTCTAAATCAGAAGTTTGTTTGATCGACTTTCCCGCCACCGTTGCGGATGACTTTTGGCTTTACGTCGGAAGGTGTGGTTATTTCCTTGTCCGCTGTTGCGGATGAGTTTTTGTATATGGTTTCCACCGTTACGGATGGGTTTTCACTTTCCTTCCAATTTATGGGTTTCGGTTGTCTTTTGGCTTTGTATCGGAGCCTTTTACCATCGCTCTCTCCGCCGTTGCGGACGGGTTTGAGCTTTGAGGTCTTGATGTTGTGGATGGGAAAGGCGTTAGGCTTCCGACGTATATTCATTTGGTTTTCTGTTTGAGTTTTACGGACGGTGTTTATGTTATGAGTGTCCATCGTTGCGAAAGAGTTTAAGCTTTCGGGTTCCGACCCAAAAGAGCCTCCGAATTCCGACTGTTAGTTTTTTGGACTTGCCTATCGTTGCGGATGGTTTTTTGCTATGGCCCTCCGCAGTTGTGGAAGGAGCAGCGCTTTGCCTCCCAATCCAGAGTTGTTTCTCGTCTGATCCGTTAAGTCTTCCCACGTGTGGGCCATATCTATATATTCACGGGGAGGCAAGGTATTATTCTATCGTATTTTTTCTAACTGTCGCGCCCGTCGTTGTCGTGCTGTCGCGCTCACCCGGTTCCTCAATTGCGGTACCCTCAGTACAGGTGTCTCCACCACAAGGCTTTCCATACCTCTCCACATCAGCTACGTCCGTGCCAGGTAGGTTTATTCACCCTCTCCCGTTCCTTTTGAGGCATGTGTAAAGATTGATGTGGTTAGTCTTAGTTACGGTGGTTTCCTTCGCCCCGTTAGATGTATGCGTATATGATAAGGGGGGGGAGGTTATTTTGACTGCTAGCACTGGAATTTTTGACCTATGGAGCATTTTTCGCCCGCGGCTGTTGGTGCGCAACCTTGCGTGCAGTGGGTGGGGGTTTGGTGCAGACGGTCGTTACGCCGCCTACACCAAACCGCCCTGTGTATGATAATGAGGTGCAGGGGGAGGTTTTGTTATGATTTTTCTGTAAGATTTTGGTAATTCCTCCTTTTGTTCGAGGTTCATATTGCCAGTTTTTCTCGAACCCTATCCTGTGTTGCTCACGCCGTCCCGCGCAGTCCTTTTGGGCTCGGTCGTTAGAAACCCTAGTCGGTTAGAAGGGATATGCCGTTGTTTTGGTTTGTTAGCTGGGAATCGCATGGGTAGTGAGTTTGATAGGAGTGGTTTTTGCAGTAAGATGAAAATAATACCCGCAGAGAGTGAAATGTGTAGTCGGCTTAATGTAAATTTTCTCCTGCGAACTGCACAAGTCCTTGTTGATTTTAGTCCGACTAGGCTATTTATTGTTAAAATGATTGTTATTATAAAACACAGGAGACTCTCACAATCATACTGCATATAACTACTGCCAATTATCTCTTTTGTTGATATACATGGACTAAACTACTGAACACTACACATTGCATTTTAATGGTTCTGATAGTCAGGGCATTTTTAGGTCGTACATGCATGCATTTGCTTCCCTACTTGCTATCACATTAAGACACATGAAAATGGCACATTGCATATGGATGTAGTTTTATTGCAGTCTAAAAGATGGTTGATGGAATGATTTAATATCATACAGTACTATTTTGTATCATGCTAAGATAGTGTGCATTTGGTTGTAATAGTCTTGTTAATCAGGCCAGTCAGGTTATGCAAGCTTATATCCTAGTTTCATAGACTAGTTGTTGTCATCATACACATAGAAAGAATAAAATGCTGCATAGTGTCTTGTGAATGTCTGCAACTTGAATTTATCAATATTACAATGTTATATATGGCAGGAAGAATTCGAATCCACCATGTCCAAGAGGCAGAAGAAGAAGGCCCCTATGGTCGAAGAAGGACCAGAAGTAGAAGAGGTCACAAAGACCGAGTACATATATGAAGACACTCAATGTGTTTCTGGTGTGGAACCCGAGTACAAATGGGGTGAAGTATATAGATTGATTTCCCGCAGGGAGGTTCCCGACATGGGCCTCGAAGAAGAATCCATCTATGCTAACATAGAGAAATCTTCTCTCATGAAAGTTGCCACCAGACCAGAGCTGTTCCCATGCTCTAAGGTAATTGGATGGATTCTGCCCCGAGTAGACACCACTACAATGATCATGGGAAATGTTGAAGGACAGGGATATGCTGCATTTAGCCCTGGATATGTGGCGTTGGCTTATCACCTACCAGAAGCCCAGGTTTTCTTATCAGAGGATTGGCTGAAAAGCATCAAAATGGACCTGGTGGAAACTATTAGGAGAATGATGTTGCAGGGAAAGCATTATCGACACATACCGACCAGTGAGTATGATACAGTGAGCTTGAGGGCTCCCTACAAATTCATAGCCTTGATGCTAAACAGAATATTTGGGAGAGCTCATGGCAGACTCTTCAAACTTGAATGGATACCAATTATTTTTCATGTGGAAACTCAAGGCACAGTCTTCAATTGGGCCAGCATGGTGTCCAGCAGTCTTTCTTCTTGCGTGACCTCAGCCTTGGAGGGAGAGTCCAAGAAAAGATCGGAGTTTTACATGAGTTCAATATTAATAGACTGCATATTGTGCAACCAGACTTTCCTCGGTCTCAGGTGGATCTGGGACAGGGAAAGAATGCATGTTTATGCCGCTTATAGACCATTGTGGGCTCACCAGTACCATAGCCATTGCAGAGAGGTCTGTGAGCACTTCATTATGCCTCTGTACACACTCATTTTTCAGAAGGATTGTGACTGTATGTCGGAAGAATCCATGCAGGTGATAGAATAATATGCGGATTATTTCTTAACTGAAAATGGTATGTACTTCTGGATGTTTGGAGGATCAAGAACACCTTCACTGCTGCTCAAATATGCAACGGATTACATAGTCCACAAAGAGGCGGTCAGACAAGTGTTCATTGATGGAATAGGCATTTTTCTATTCGAACACAAGAAGACTGCCTACCCTCCTTTGCCATTCAAGCTAGGAAGCTACAAATTCACCAAGGTAAAACAAGCCGTTGAATTCATAAAGGAATTGGAGAAGTTCCATTTTGGGGAGATGCCCTTCCGCAGAAATGAAACACGAGGCAAGGTTATTGAGAATTGCAAAGAACACAAGGTGCACTTCGGGTACACCCACCATTTCGATAAGGACGAATTTGTCTTCCGGAACGCCCCAAACATGACAATGCTAATGAGAAGATTCAAGAAAAAGATCACCACCAAAGGTGGAAAAGGGGACGAACAGGCAAAGGCTGAAGAAGAATCCAAAAGGAGAAATGAAGAAGCCCAGAGGTTGGAAAAAGAAGCTGCAGAAAGGATTCATACAGAAGAAGAAAGAAGAGCTGCTCAGGAAGCAGCCGAGAAAGTAGAGGAAGCAAAGAGAAAGCTCGATGAGGAGCTTCAAAGGCAAGAAGCTGAGAGGATAAAATTGACACAGCAGTCAGCTTCTGAAACAATAGCAAGGTAGACCCAGGAGGTGGAGAACCCCGAGGTTCAGACCCCTCAAGTACCTGCTACGAGCATACCCAGGGTTCCCACACTTAAGCTGGTCCCATTTGTGCAGGAAAAGGGAAAGGAAATCCTTGATTTCAACACCGTGTTTTATGATAGAGCAACGAAAAGGATAATCAAGAGGACAGAAAGGAAAGTTGAAGCGGGAGATCTAATAGGAAAGATGATAACGGATACGGCTGTGATGTTAGGAACATATCAGGATCCTAGTTTCACGCTGAGAGCAGGGGCTGCAATGATCGATGCTTCAGAAGATAACATAAATAAGGTGATGATTGAACTGGAGTCATCTAAGAAAACCTCTGCTCAACTGAAAAATACCTTGAGGAAAGAGAGAGAGGAAGGAAACAGGTTGAAGCAGAAATTTGAACACTTACAGAGGGAGATGAAGACTACTGAGGCTGAGTTGCAAACTCTAAATGAAGAGAGACAGGCTCAGGAGACTACACAAGAACACCTTGAGCAAGTGCAAGCAGAAGATCAAGAATTGAAGAAGGAGAAGGAGCAGTTACTGGCAAAGGTGGAGGACCTAGAAGAATAGCTGAAGATCCTCTTGCAGGCCAATGATATGCACACCCTAGAACTGAGAAAGTAACACCAGGAGCAGATTTTTGCTTTGAACACTACTTTGGAAGTAGCAAGAGAACAGCAGGTCGATCTTCAGCCTCTCAAGCAGCATGTATTGACCCAGAAAACCAAGATGTTGCAACTGCAAATTGCTGTTGAAGAAGAAACGTGTAAAGTGCTGCAAATCGATGGCCGTTTGGAGGAGATTCTGGAAACTACATCCTACTTTGTGGATAGGTCCCAGGACATCCTAGAGATCCTGACTGTATGAATGGAAAGGTTGGAGAACAACGAGGAAACCCCAACAGAGCTACCGAGAAAATACAAGCAGGCCCTCAAACGGGACTATAACCTAGTGGAGTTTGCTATAAATACTGCTGAAGACTTCAAGAAGACAGTAAAGAAGACAAAGGGATTATGCACCGAATTCTGCAGAAGACTTCTCAATACATACAACCGGTGCCAGATAAAAGCGGAGGAGAGGCTTGAAGCTTTCCCAGATCATGATGCCTTTGTGGAGCTATTGCAGAAGAGATTCCAGGAGGAAGAAGCTAAGGTGCAGGATATCAAAGCCATGGATGATCTGATCTTGAGAAGCCAGGTAGATCACCCAGCTATTAGTGTACTGCTTCTAGAAGATCAGCTCAGATTGAGTATGTCCAGGGTCGAGGCTATCAAGAAACAAGCGGAGAAATTTGAGATAAATATTCAGTTTTTAGAACCTTGTACTTTTGAAGGCATCGCTAATGAGGCTGCAGCGTGGAGGAATTTTCTGGATAGTTAAGTGGACCCTTCCTCATGAAGGGTCGGTCCTTATTATAATTTGTAACTGTTTTTTCTTTGTAAAACATTTAAGAAAAATAGAACGGTGGGAGATGAAAGGTTGGGAAGCCCGAAGGTCACTTTGGGCAGCCCAACAGTCTGACCTTTTTTGTATAAATGTAAAAGACTTAGAAGAAGAGAGGGCTTTTCCCAGTGAGACTGGTGAAGACATATTGTAAGAAGAACTATTTCCTTTTGCAATAGAAAATTACAGTTTGCCTATTGGAGAAAGCTTAGTGGAATATTCAAATGTTGTGCTATGGATTTGTTGAAGAGGAACTATTTCATTTTCAGCTTTATGTCCATTAACTGTGAGACCGTTCTAACTCATTGAACCTATGTTCTTGTATGAATGATTTCCAGTTTATTTCATGAAGATTTCCACTATGAGTAATGTATGCTGCTTAATAAACAATTGGCTATCTGATTGTTGAAATATCTTTAATCTTTCATGTGTTGTAGATAAGAACATCAGCTACCTGTAATTTCTGTTTATAAGGCATGAAAAATCCACATTACTCATAAGTAAATCATTTTCTAGCTCCCCGGGGATAGGTAGGTAGTTAGTTAGTTTTTTTTCATTCTTGCATATGTGATGCAGATGCTTGTGAGCCTAAGACGAGAGGTAAGAACCTGCGCATCACATTGTGATGCTCCCCGCATCCTCATCATCCTGCATTGTTAGTTACGCATTTGCATTTGCATACATTAAGTCAAAAATACAAAAACTCGGTGGACCAGGCTGCAACCGGTAAAACCTTTGTTTTGTTACTTAACCTACGGTGGCCGGACCGCAAACCGGACGGATTCCCTATACCAAACAGTCAATGGGCTAGTTGGGAACGTTGATTGGGGAGAATCCCTTACTATTGTCGCCTGCGAATTTCCAGGCCCCAACACAATGGAATTAAAATATTTATCAGTTTAAATGAGAGAGTTCAGTATAGGGTTTAAGGTTTCCTAGTTCAGCATTGTTTGTCAGATTGTGAAGACTTGAAGAGATTCAGAGTTTGTTTTATTAACAGTAGCTATTTGACAATTGTTTAAGATGAAAATAAGTGGTAAGACTAATAGAGCAGAACCCCCAGACATGGGCTGGCTTCAAACTTTTCCAGACTGTGCAAAACTATTTACAGAAGCAGGGTGGTTAGTGTTTTTTGAAAATATTGAAGGTCATCTCTCAGAAGTCTCTTATAAATTCGCTCAATGTTTGGATAAGGATATAGTGTCTTTTGATACTTTGAAGTTTAAACTCACCAAGGAATTGTTAGCAGAAGCAACAGGAATTTTAGATGAGGTTGAATTCTGGTTCAAAAAAGTGCCTTTCACTTTTGATGCTCAGAGATATCTACTTCCAGATGTAGTAATAGACTGGGGAAAGGGAGTACCTATTCAAAATTTTAAGCCAGAATGGATAGAGCCTATCAAAATCCTACAAAGCTATATCACTTGTGAAGTGATATTTGCTTTTGTGTTTAAGTATCATTTTAGATTCCTTCAACATCTCAGTCATGAATCCAAAATGAATCTCCCATTCTTGTTTTTGAAAAGTTTACAGAAGATGTCAAGCAGGGTGAAAGAACATCAGGATCATACCAAACAATCAGTATTTCATCATGGGCTTATTAAACTAGTTATAAGCACTGTACTTCAGAAAAGAGAGAAGACATGGGAATATTTCTTGTTTTGGTCTGGTTTCCAAACAGAGAAGGAAGAGCAGTCTCAGAAGAGACAGTTAGACAAAGGTCAGAGTTTGATCAAGAAACTTAAAAAGAAAGTCACAGTCAAAGATGAAGAAGCTGGTGAACCAGGAAAATCTTCGAATTAGGAAGATGAAAACATTGAAATTGAACAGCAAATTAATGTTGAGGAAAAGAAAGTTTCAAAGTCAAAGGTGAAGGAAGTTGAGCTTGTAGAAGATGCTTCTCTTTAAGAACTGAACCAAATTGTAAATGAAGAGGTAAAGAAACAAGAACAAACCCTTATTACAGTACTCTTTGAAGAAGAGGAAATATCTTTATCTAATGAAGCTAGGGTTCATACCACTGATAAAGATAGGGTTCATTCTAAACTGGAGATACATGCCCATTCTGAAGAAGAGACAGTGTCACGAAGGAAGAAAATTAAAGTTGTTGAATTAGATTCAATTACACATCAAGGGAAAGCTTTGAAAATGTTAGGAGAGGTTGGAGCAGTTTCGAGGCCCAAGGCAAGGCCAAAGAACAAACTCAGGTTAAATATGAAGAAGCTCCTAAACCCTAAACTGGCTGAAAAGAAGATTACAATAATTGAATATTCATCATCTCAGGAGAAATTAGAAGACAGTGAAGATGAAAACAAAAAGGTTATGAAGGGTAAAAAACAAATAGTTTCAGAAGATAAACCAGTGTTCACTGATACCAAGATCTCGGAAATTTTCATGGAGGCTCGAGAGAAGATGATTCTAGAATAGCATCAAAATGATTTGAAGAGTTCTTGTATAGAGAAAGGAGAGGTGACTGAAAGATTAGCTCAGTGCAATATTGAAGTTGAGGAGAATTCAGAAATTCCTGTGACCTTGACAGGGCATATGAAGGAGGACGAAGAAATATTCAAGAAGATGAAAATCCCATGGATACCAGAAGGGATGCAGCCAATAGTAGAAGGTAAATCCATTGATTCTGAAAATGAAAATTTGCAAAGGAGTATTAAACAATACAAGCATCAAATTGAATACCTGCATGAAAGTAATGGAGGATTAGTGACTGCAAATAAAAGACTAAGAGAAGATCTGGAAGAAGTTAATAGTCACTATCAAGAATTGATTTCAGTTTCTAAAGAAGCTCTTAAAAGAAAAAGACAGACAGAGAATCAGTTTTCAAAACTAAAACAAACTATCCAAGAGCTGACACAGCAGAAAGAGGAGCTGACAAAAAGAGTTGCATATTTGGAAGCAGACCACCAGAAAGCTAGAAGGAAAGCCCAAGCTTTAGAGGGAATTGCTCTTTTAGCAGAGGCAGCAAAAGACTTGTAAAAGTACTTTAGGAAGAGCAGTTATTAGTTAGTTTCAAAAATTTATTTCATTTTTGGTACAATGATAGTTTATATTGAACAATTCGATAGATAACCTAAAAGTAGTTAGGGTTCAGTTATGCAACTGTTTTTGAAGGAACAGGATAAATGTAAGTCGGAAAAAGGACTAAGGATTCGATTTTTGTTGCAAGGGGAGGCTATCAGGCTGTGGTTTATGAGCTAACTGTAAAGACTCTTATGTGTTTTTGATGACTGAATTATGAAATATATGCAACTATATGCCCTTTTAGACTTTTGACTGGTTTCATTTCTAATTTGTGTTAATTACTCATTTGGTATACTCATTTTCTGTTTAAGGTTTTTATGCTTGAAATGCTTGCTAACTGTGGGTGGAACTCAGTACTGTGATTATTATGTTTAGATTATAGTTTATATGTTATGCATCTCAGCCTTTCAAATGCTCATGATTTAGTGTTTCCTTTGGTTTCATGAAGTTTCTGCCCTCTTGTCTACAAACTGTACAACCAAAACCCTAGAAAAACCTATTTTACTTTATTGTATTTATTGAGATTGTGTTGGCTTGTTCTTTCATAGTCTGAGAACAATTTCTGGCACTAACACTTCCTATTTTTCTCCATTTTTATTTTGATGCAATGGCCGCTAATTATTTCCAACAACCTCTTCTTGTAATGGTGGTTTATTTTCTTGTTTATCTTGAATTTCAACAAATTTTCGCACCTCCACACCTTTGTTACTAGTTTTAAACAAGTGTTCTTTATTAAAATGACTTCCTTGCTTCTAATAACTCTCATTTTTAGAGGATCCCACAATCGGTAACCTAACTCATTATCAACGTATCCTAAGAAAATGCATTTGAATGACTTTTCATCAAACTTGGACCTATGTTCCTTAGGAATATGCATATATGCTTCACATCCAAAAAATATCGAGTGATTGTAACATAAATCCTTACTAATACATACCTTTCCAGGAATTTCACCATCCAATGAAGTTGCGGGGGATCGATTTATTAAGTAGCAAGTTGTATGAACAACCTTTGCCTAAAAATATTTAGGCAAACCAAAATCTAAACTTAGAACACTTCTCACCTTCTCCATTTTTGTCCGATTCATTCTCTCAACCATTCCATTTTGATGTGGGTTGCACGGAACTATTTTTACATGCTTTATACCATTTTTACGACAATATTCTTCAAAGGCCGTGGATCAGTATTCAATTACCATTAAATGTTCTAATACATCTCAATAATTTGTTAGTTTCCCTTTCAACAACCATATGGAATTTATGAAAAGTGTGTAAAACTTGATCATTCCTCTTTATAGGGAAAGCCCACAGCTTTTTTTATACATCATCAATAAAATTATCAAAATAAGCATCCCCTCCTAATGATTTTACATTAATTGGGCCAAAAACATCTAAATGTATCATTAGAATTTGGGGTCTAAAATGAGAATCACAAGGAAAAAATCCAACCAAAATGGGCCTCATAAAAAAGAGCCAACCAATAGAATTTCAAGAAAATATTCTACCTTAATGGTTGACTTGGCATATTTTTCATAAAAAAAACTATTTTTCTTCTTCATTCAACATATGTCCTTGTGGTTTTACTCAAATTTCAAGCGACAGCACTTGTTGGATGCAGAATTCAATTGTGGAATTCAATTTCTCATCCAATGAGTACCCACACTGCATACTTTTGATGGACACCCCCCCATGAGAAATGAGAAATGCATTTAAAAAACTTGTTACTTTCAAAGTAACACATTTTTTAATGCATTTCTCATTTTACGTGGGGTGGGGTTCATGAAAAGTATGCAGTGTGGGTACTCGATAGTCCTCCTACTCGAAATTTGAGTAAAACTATAGGGATATATGTGGAAAATACCAAGGAAAAAAATAGTTTTCTATCTCTCTTCTTCCAAAATTCATAAATATTATTTTGTTATGTTAACTATTATTTGATTATTTTCTCTAGGAGGTCCATTTTAGACTCCAAAATTACCTCTAATAAAGATCTAATATTTTCATATCCGTTTTAAGACCATGTCTCATAAATGATACCCTTTTTTGTTTACCAAAAATACATTGTTCACAAAATTAAAAATCTGTACCTTTTATCCGAGGCAAAAGTTTTTACTCAACAAGGATTTTCAATCCTCTATCAGTCATGTGCCCAAGTCTTTTCTTCCACAACTTTGTTGTAGACTCTTTTGCAACAACACCGATATAATATTTATCCATGTTTGATTTGAATGTGTAAAGAGTGCCTATTTTATGTCCATTTGCACCAATGAGTGAACCCTTTACAATTTTCCAGCCTCCATTTCCAAAGCTATATGTCAGCCTTCAACATCTAGCTTTCTAGTAGAAACCAATTTCATTCCAAGCTCCAATACATGCTTGACCTATTTAAACAATAAATTACAACCATCTTTTGTCTTTATTACAATATCTCTTACTCCTTCAATTTTACAAAGACTCGTATTACCGAAGCAAAAATTAGCCATATTATAAGATTTATAAGCAAATTTCTCTTTTCTTGGGGTAGCATGGTAGGAGGCTCCATAATCTAAAATCAAATCACTATCATGACTAGAAGTATAAAGGCATGCATATTCATAAGAAACTATAATTAATACCTCACAGTTTGATGCAATGGAAATAGTTTCTTCATTATTGTTGTCATTGGCCACTATTTGTTCATTTTGTTGGTTTATAGGTCAATAATGAGAGGGGGGGGTGAATATGTATTGAATCTTTTTACTATTTTAACCACTTTTAAATCTATCATTAGAAACACTTAATAACAAGAATACACAGAACACAATTTTAACGTGGAAGCCTAATATGATAAACCACCAATACGTCCTATTACTGCAAAATTGTTATTAACACATAATTTTTCCTGCTACTACAGACAAGGATGGTATTACACCCTATTTACCAATACCAATTGGAAGGAGGCTATGACCCCTTGGTTTATCAGCTACGACTAAAAGGATGCTACAACAACCTATTTACCAATGCCAGTTGGAAGGAGGCTATGACCCCCTGGTTTATTAGTTGCTACTAAAAGGATGCTATGACACCCTATTTACCAATACCAATTGGAAGGAGGCTACGACCCCCTGGTTTATTAGCTACAATTGAAAGGAGGCAACAACCCCCTGCAGCCTTGTTGCCTGCCCTAGTGTTGCCCTGCCACCCTGATATGTTACCCATGATTTCTCTCCCACTAGTTTTTGTCACTCCCACTAGTCTCTGTTACTAATGTTGCAACACAAGCTGTAGAGACATCTTTCTTTCTTACTCGGGCCGCTACCTAAATACCTCTCAGCATTTAAGCTTCTTTCAACAATCACGTCTCTTCAACCTGAACAAACACACCTTTCACTATTGCACCCTTTCAGATCTGAAGATCACATCTTTCAGAACGTCCTGTCATGTTCTTCCATTGATCCTCCATCTCAGAGATCGTTTCCATAGCTTGGAAACCATTTTTGCACCTTTGTCCAACGTTTGCAGGTGCTTCTGCGATATCCATCTTCTTTCTGCAATGTCATCTTCTAGTTTTAATCAGAGTCGTTGATCCTATTTCTAAGTCTCTCCGGACCGTTGATCTAACACACATATTCGCTTTTTGAAACCGTATTTCTATGCCACAGTTTCCTCATCAACATTTCCCCACCGTTGATCTTAATCGGGAATTTTCTTGAACGTTGATCTTCTATTTTGCAGATTGCGGGATGCAGGTACTCAACTCTTCAAAACTTTGACTCTCTGCTTTCTGCAATCGTCTTTCCGCAGCACCAATTCCACACCATTGATCTCTTGCGAGTTCTTCCGTGACCGTCGATCTCTAGATTACGGGATGCAAGATGTTGACTGTTCTCTTTTTCCTTTCCGCAAACTCCTTTTTGCAAGCTTCTTTCCACAATTTTCCTTCCGCACCGTCGATCTGTTTTTAACGGAACTAACTTCGGCCATCCGATCTTTCCATATTGCGAGATGTGTAAACGTAACATTTCCCAAAATTGTATCTCGACTTTCCGCCTTTGGCTTCTCACATGCAAGATGCAGGATGCGTAAAACTTTAAACAATTCTTCCGCAATTCCCTTTCCCCATTTTTCTTCCGCATCGTTGATCTGTTGTGGGATTAATCTCAGCTATTCGATCGCTGCGGGATGCGGGATGCGGGATTATAAAATCCTTAAACATTACTTCCGCAATTCTCTTTCCGCTTTTTCCTTCTGCACCGTCGATCTGTTATGGGATTAATTCCCATTGTCTGATCTTGATCTTTTGCGAAATTCTATCCTTTTCGCCTATCTTTTTCGGAACTAATCCTCACCATCGAATCTAGTGCGGGATGCTCCCTGACCATCCATTCTAGAGCTAATGTGGTTCTACATTCTGTCTTTGCGAATTATACAAAAATTGATCCTCACTCATCAGATCTCATGCGGATAACTAAGCCACCTCATCATTGTGCCATGTCATCATTACCTTAGTCTTTCATGCGATGCCAACATATGTGTCATGCCACATCCTCAACTATGCCATGCCATGCCATCATCACTTTAGTCTTTGACTGAGTTTGTCATGCCATCATATACACTGGGTATTCCTTTGTCATTCTTGAACACCTTTGACATCAATGACAACTATAACCCAAATTTTCCAACACATTTTGTTCCCCTTTTAATATTCGACAATATTTTTTAATATGGCCAAGTTTTCCACAATAATAGCAGGTTATTCTTCCATGCCTAGACTTTGATATGCCTTTAGAAATCATTCGCCTTGAAATTTCTTTTTATGGTTTCCTTCCATGATCACCAAGGGTTAGTGCCTCCATATTTGGAATTTGTTCTCCCATAGATTTCTTGTGCATTTGTTCATTTAATAAATTGTTAGAAACATCTTCAAAACATTGTTTACCATTTGGTAACGCATTACTTATGGTGGCAACCAAGTTCTGCTAACTATCAGGCATTGAGCTCACAAGTAGGAGGGACTAAATCTAATCATCATACACATTTTTCAATGAAGTGATCTGATTCAACATTGTGTGCAACTCATTTAAATGTTCAACTACTGAGCTTCCTTCCTTCATTTTGAGATTAAACAACCTCTTCATCCAAAGTAATTTATTGATTGTTTTGTTTCGTTCATGTAAGTCATGAAGAATTTTGCATAATGATTCGGTTGACTTTTCTTGTGAAACATGGAAGTACTATACAATATCTACCAAATATTATCGAATAGTTCCTATTGTTTTTCGATCTAATCTCTCCTAATATTCATCACTCGTCGACGAGGGTTTATTTGACTTCCCCCGGTTGCAGCTTATTGTTGTCTCCATCGCAACCACCTATAAATGAGCCCTACACACCAAATCTCGAATCTGCTTATCAATGTTTCCACCACACCTACTTGTAAATGAGCCCTACACACTTTGAATCTCCAATCTCCAACAAAAAGACTAGGCTTTGATATCAATTCTTAGAAATTAACATAATCCATTAATTATTTTAAAGAGATCACAAATCTAATAAATAATATCTCTATCACATCAATAACATAAATAATTTGCAAATCTTTTTAAAACGAGTGAACACAAATGTAAGATCAAAAATATATATTTATAACCTTTCATTAGACAAATACCACAACCTTGAGCCAAAGGCCACTTATAAAAAAGATAATGTCTAAAAATTTAGCTAATTCCCATAACACAAGAGAAATAGAAAATGTCATAAATATCATTGTTATTTTCTTATTCGTTTTATAAAAAATAAACGATCACAGATGCTCACTAATTATTAAATGAGTCTAAGCACAATATTGACATTTCAATTAATAAAAATATATTTTAGTAACAAATTACATCAGCATCATTAAATTATGGTTAAACGGTTTTGAATTTAATAGGTATGAGGCAGAGAGATTTGCATCATTTTATAATTTAAGGAGATTTGTAAGGTATGGATTGAAAATAATAATTTTAAAATTAACAACTGAGATATTAATAAATTGTTGCTTATAAAATAAACTTGTTTAGTTTTGGGTGGATTGGTAAGTCAGGTAATTTATATAGAAAACCTAAATAATAAGTTATTAATTAACATTTTTTAATGAATATATTTATTAATGAAATTTTGGAAAATAAACTAAATTTCAAAACTATTTTTTTTTATTTAAAATTTTTAAATATCAGCAGAAAAAATTAAAATTTTTAAATATAAAAAAAAGGCACACAAACTTTAATTTTCAAATATAAAAAAAAACACACACACTTTAATTTTCAAAAAAAAAAAACACAAAACAGTTCATGACTGTATAAACAAATTTTGAAGATTAAACTAAATTTCAATATTTTTATTTATTTAAAATTTTCAAATATCAACTAAAGAAAACACAAAACACCTCATTAGCAGGGAATCTATTTATTGACTTATTTCATTTTCAATTACTGAACTAACTTCCTATAAAACATTTAAGAAAATTGAATAAAAGATCTAAAAAAGTTGAGATTATTGACTTCACTTTTTTTTTCATCTGAAAAATTGCCTCTGCATCGCAGATTTGACCCATTAACAGGAATGGACACCTTGACCTGTGGGGGTAATATCCCTTTTCTTAAGATTTTAATTAATGGAACTATGTCTTTGAAAGCACGGATATTGGCTTTAAAGTCTTATTTACATATTCTATATTAAAATTGACTGGTTACTGCACATACACCATTATATCCAAATTGGGGTGATTGCAAGTTTGTGTATGACTTAGGTGTTTGGCATGCCTAGGAATAAGTTATATTAATTGCCTCATAATATTCTTAAACCAAACCATGGAAAAAAGCATTCCAATGGATTGAGTGAGATGCGTTTTCAACACACCCACCTTATTTTCATTGTTGAGATAGAATCATCGGTACAGTCGGTGTGAAATTTGTCGTTGAGATAGAATCATAGCCTGTACAGTTGGTGTGAAATTTGAATACTTCTTTGTAGATGCAGGCATTTATCACAAGTTTTATATAACACTTTCGATGAATAGAATAGCATGTCTTCATTAAATGGACAACACAAATGTCATAGGCGGCTGCTTGACCTATTTGAGCGTTGTGAGATAATTTCCAAAGTTTGGTCAAATAATTGAGCGTGAGCGTGCATTAAGTCCGTTCTTCTTATCTGATCCTCAAATTAGTCAAAGAAACTACGCCAATCTCTCTGTATAAATGGGGGTCATTCATTCTCATCCCAGTTATAATTAGTATAGCTCTGTGATCTCAGACAATAAACAGAAGATCAGCGAGCACAAGTGCAAGTGTTAACTATTAGTTGCGGGAGGGTCCGATCATTTTATCATATCATATCATATCATGGCCTTCAAACGAAATATTCCTGTTATGCAAATTCTGTGCCTTACAGCAGGTATGCAACTAATTTGCATGCAATTTTTAGGTCTTGTTAGCTACCATGGCCTCATAAAATATGAGAGGAAGCTGATTCATTTTAGTAGAGGACATTATAATATGGTGACAAGAAACATGTTATATATTGTGCATAATTTACAGGAGTTATGCTTCTATCAATGCTGCTATGCACTACTACTACTGCTCAAGGATATCATGGGGTCACTGCACAGCATCGCAGGCTGCTACAAGGTGAAAAATTTAAAGTAGAATCTGTAGATTTTTTCAATCCCTCTAATTCCTAAGGTCGGTGGTTAACAATGGTATACGTTGGTTGTTTGATTGGTGGTTAACAATGGTATACGTTGGTTGTTTGATTGGTGGTTAACAATGATATACAATACGTTGGTTGTTTGATTGGTGGTTAACAATGATATAAAAGGGGGAAATTCAAAGTAGGATCTACGGAAATTTTCAATCTGTTTGGGAGTGATATTAATTATTAATTAATATCAAACTATGTGTGTTCAAAGTATGATATTAATTATTTTCATTGTGTTTACAGTGTGTGTTCACAATTGCTTGAATGTGTCATACACGACTTGCACGTCGTCGGGAGACGAACAACTGCAGGCCTACTGCAATTGCTGCTATGCAGAAGCAGTCATACCCAAAGGGGGAAGCTGCACTCTGCATCTTAACAATGGCACCCAAGTCACTTGTGACTTTCACTGTGTGGGTAAATGCGATTAAATTTAAAGAGAGAATTAGACTATTATCAATAATAACAACTGCGATCTATATAGGCTTATCGATTGCCATAGATATGAATAATAAGAGGCGATTAGAAGGCATATGCCTATAAATATAAATAAAAATTTGTATGGATATGTATACACCTTATATACATTTCCATGGATATATGTATCTTTTGGTATTTGAATATGAATAAGAGTCCAGTGTTATATGTCTTCTCTGGATATATATATATATATTGGAGTTCTAGATCGTCGTTGTTTGACATGCATGTATATCTGTTATATTTAATTCAATGTCAGGTTTATGTTATATTTTTATATTTAATTCCATATTGATCTATGGAAGAATTAATGGCTACTGCAGTGGATTAAGCAGTCGCTTACACTGGAAGTTACCGGGATATGGAGCATAGAAATAGTCTTCTTTTTTAAGATACAAACGTAAAATTTACTTTCGTTCTTTTTAAAATTGTTGGGGTTTGTAAATAATTCTATAAAATTTGCTTTATAAATAATTCTACAAATTTTTTAGTAAGACTAATTAAACAATATTTTATTTCTTTTTTCTTTGATGATTGGTTTTATTTACGAGCATCTCAAAATGGTCAATGTAAAGCTGGTATTCTCATAAAAAAAAAATCGATTAAACATCAAATTTGAATTTGATGCGGGGAAATACAAATTTCAAGGCAAAACTTATTGCACTTCATTATAGGTGGCTGGAGATTCTGCAATTGAAGATTGGGATGATGGGAAAGCTAATCCTAGTATTTCTTTGTTGGATTATTGGAAATACAGAGTAGAGGATTCAAAATCATTTTTCAATTATTTTTATTTCACGCAATTGCACAAGCTATTTAATAGTAAAGCTATTTTAGACATGTGTCCAATCAATTTAGTAATAAAGCTGATTTCATGGTATTAATAATAATTTATAGAAGTTTAAAAATTATAAATAATAATTTATTTTTAAAATTATGGTTAATTTAAATATTTTTTTATTTTTTTAAAATTTGAATTTTAGAATATTTATATATATTTTTAGTTTTTAAATTTATTTAAATATATAGTGCATTTTTAGTGTATGTGATAACTTTGAAATTATCATTATTCTATTTTGGAAAAAAATTAAGCAAATTTACAAGAATTTTATAACGTTTAACATCAAAATTAAAAGCAATAAATTGTATTTTTGAGCATGTAGATTTTCAAAGTAGGTAATCATTGTAATGTTTGCTTCTAGATTAAACTGTATTAGAATTTAGGAAGCCCAAAGTTTAGGGTGGACATTCCACCCATCATCTTGGGAAGAGAAACAGATTTGCTTTAAACCAGTTAAGAATGAGGGAATGAAAACCCAATCAATGAGCATGATTGAAAAATTAAATAAACTATAATAAATGCATATGTTTATAAAGTAAGGAGTAAGAAAAAGAAAAAATATTAGGTTTTGAAATTGAAAAGAGTGAATTAAATAATGAAAGAGGAAGGGAGTGATTAAAAAAATAAATAAATTAAAATAAAATAAATCAAATATAATATAAATAAATAAAATTGAAAAAAAGAATATAAGGAAAAAGGTACGAACGGTTAAGAGAATTAAACTAGATTTTTATTAACAAATATGATGATGATGATGATAACCTCCACTAAAATGGCTTAAGTTAACTCTTTCACTAAAGTTAAGCAAAAGAGCCAAGCTTAACACATCTTTAAAATATAAGTTGATTGATTGTGTAAGAGTAAAAGGGGAATTGAAAGGGTGGTTAAAGGACCAGTAATCATGCATACACTATCTACCAATAAGTACATGCAAGGGATGGTAAACAATGACGATAGACAAGTATAAGCCTACACACAATAGACATACATGAGCCATTTTGGGAATCAGCTATATGGTGAGAGACAATTGATTACATATCCAAATAATAAATGTCTTTAAACAGAAAAACATTCTGTATAAAAGGAGACACAAATAGATACATCTGCAATGAGAAACTAGAGACAAAAACACTATCCTTCATAAAAACCATCATAGAAATATATCAAAGACATTGAAATATATTTGTATTAAGGATAAATCAAAATGGCTCATATAATATTTCTCATCCTCCATACCACTCTCAAACTACAAAATACTTTTACTTTTGACTTCCACATAGTGTGCCAACCTAAAAATGTGGATTTGTTGCTAGATGGGTTGGCTTGGAAATCTGATATCAATTATTTAATTTTAGCAAATGCTCTGCAACTTGTGCATGTGTTATATTCATGCCTTTAAACATGGAAGTAGTTCACCGAGATTTGCCATCTGCATGTTTTAAATGTCAATGAGTTACTTGAAAATAGATTGATCCTTCAAATCTGGAACAACCTTTTATTTGTTGATCTTGTGCTTGGAAATACTAATAGCATTTTAATGAAATGTTGATACTTTGCGAATTTATAACTCTAGTATCAAAAACAATATAGAGAAATAAATATGTTTAAACACATTTGATGTCCCATCTTTTCTTTAAACTTCTTCTCCAAACCCGACCAAAATCACCCTACTGAATGCTCCAAATGACATTTTTCAAATATTTAATAGTAATTCAAGCCTCTTCCTCAACTCTGATGAATGATAGATTTAGACATTTGATATTTGATAACATTCTTATGTTAACTTGTAGGTATACTGGTGGTACCCAAGTATTTAGTATGAGTGCAATATCTTGGACAATATGATCATGCTCTGTTCTTGAATCTCAATACCCTTTACTGTGATTGCATACTAATTGACTCTTCAACCATGACATCTCTGATTAGCACGCTGTAAATGACTGTTTTGATTCCACAACATATGAATTCTAGAGTGCTATGGAGAAAAGAGACTCATCTTTGCTCGAAGCTCATTACATACTTCATGTTTCCTTTAAATGGACAATCAACATTCATGCAAGGTCATGCCTTTATCTAACCTGTCAAGTTGCGATTATCTTAACTCCCGGGCGTTTGTCTTAACACCCTGCACATTTGAATCTTGAACTATGCCAGGACATACTTCATAGCAACGCGTTGGATAGATTTGAAACCCGTGATTGTCTCCCAAATGGACAAAATAGAGTATGTTTTATATGCTTATAAAGACTGGGCTTTTGAGACATGTATGATGGGTAATGCACAGGACTTCACCCGTTAGCTTAACACTTCAACATAGGCATCCATTCTTTTATGGTGGGCTAAGACTATTCGACTTAGGAAGCAAATAAGAGATCCAGTTTTATATGATAACTCACTTGATCCAATATAAAAGAACTAACACGTAAGCTATTTTAAAGGATAATGGGTAAAATCATAAAATTAATATTTAATAAAAGATTCAAGTTCATTTTATTTAAATAATAATCATAATTTTCAAATTAATAACAAAATAGGATAAGGGTTAGAGAAGAACAGACTTGCTAGATTAAGTATGATAAAATAGATAACTCTCTCAGCAAACATAGAAAACAAGGCCAAAGGCATACATCACGAACTGATTTACGATGGAGGTTTGAGGCGATGAGGAATTTACGAAGTTTATAAAAACTAAAAGCTTTCAAGAAAAAATGCTGGGTTATGAGCTTCAAGGTTTTTCTTTACATGCATGCTGTCAAAATATAAAAATTTAATGGGGTAGATTTTAGTACCAACATGGTCTATCAAATAGTAAGAGATAGGGATGATGTTGATGACTAAGAGAACTTCACTAAGACATATTTGGTCTATTGGACATTAAAAGGCAGGGATTAATTAGATTGTTGTAAAATTTTATTCATCATCCTCAATGCTCATAGACTCATAGAGATTCCAAATCCTTTCCACCCATAAGAAAAAAGAGGGAGAAGGAAAAAAAATTTAAAAATGAAAAAAAAGGAAAAAAGAAAGAAAAATGAAAAGAAAGATTCAATAAGCATAAGGTCCACGGTTGCTCAAATTATATTAAATAAAAGTATTTTTTATTTTTATTGCAAAGATAAATAAGACTAGGAAATAAGTTTTTAGAAAATTAGGCATCCAATTTTTTTTTTATGGTTTGAATGATGAATTGATGGTTTCCATGATTGTCTTAGCTTATAACCATCTTCTAGATTGAAATTATGGGGAATCTTTTCTATTTACACGGCTTCTCTTATAAAGAAAGAGGTGTAACAAGAAGTGGAAGCAAGAATATTGTTTTGGTCAAAATAGATAAGATGATTAGAGTTGAACGAGTGTTCGACTATAGTGGATTTGTTCACATGGTTGTGATTTGTATCCACAATGTGTTCTTTGAGTTAGGGTTGGATGGTTCTATCGATTTGACCTATATAGGATTTGCCACAAGGACACATAATTTGTTAGAGTGCTCCCGAGAGAAATGGGTTTGACTTGTCTTTAACACTCCTAAGTAATTGTTTAATGGTTTTGTGGGGTTTGAAAATAGTTTTAATATTATTTTTTATTAACAACGTTGATATATGATTAGCGATGCTAGATATATAAGGGAGTGAAACAAAGCCTTGGTTTTGAGAGTTAAAGAGGGGGTTGTTTGGGTTTCTGGTGAAGAACAAAATGAGAAGATTTGTTGTTTTGGTTGAGAGAATAATCATTGGATAAGAGGGATTTGGTAAGGTGATAGTTCATTTATCAAAATGTCTAGGGTCAAAGATGTGAACCACCCTAGTTATCAATGTATTGAGAACAACAAATTTTTTAGCAAGGTGGTGGTGAGACTCGACATGAAGGTATCTATTTGTGTGGGTATTTTTCACATGATCTTCACTTAGTGAAACCATGTCATAGCTCCTTCGTTCATGGGATATTAAAGAATACCCATAATTTCACTAGATATTGACTACCAAAATCATTTTGTTGAATCCCCCTCCCAATTCATATTTCAAATTAAAAAAATATGATTGATATGAGATATTATGTATTTTTAGTAGATACCCTTTTTTATACCCCCCAATACCTATAAACTCCCCATACCAAACTCGTTGCCCCAAAATACCTACAATATATTGAGCTTATTTTTTACAATTTAAAAACCCCCCTTTATGAATGATCATGATAAGATATTTGTCAACAAGGTGAATCCCCCGTGGTATTTTTGCGGAACACTTGGTGCGATGGGGATCCATTTGGTTGAACAGTGACTAAAATGTCAAGAAAAGGAAGAGAGTTGTCTTTTTGGATTTCCATGGTGAATTGAATGTGAGGAGACATAATATTGAGGTGATCATGAAATTTATGAAGGGAGTCCTCTACATGAGGCAAAATGAAAAAAGTGTCATCAATGAAGTGAAACCAACATTTTGGTTTCAAATGAAAATTATTGAGTTCGTGTGAATTAAAATGTTCCATGAAAATATTAGCTGTAAATGGGGATAAGTAGGAACCCATAGATGTGAGTTTAGTTTATTCATAAAAATTACCTTTAAAATAGAAAAAGGTTGAGGTGAGACAGATTCAAATGATATTTAAAATTTCTTCCTCAACTAGATTAGATCTTTGGGGACAAGAATTTTGGTGAAGATACAGACCATGTCAAAACTTACCAAGAGGTATACCTCATTGAGACGATAACCTTGAATTTCGTGGATAGAATCTACTGACTCTTTAATGAAATAAGGTGTTTGACCTGTGAAGGAAAGAATCTTATTTTTTAGAAACCTAGATAAGGCATCGGTGGGGGATCCTATCACGCTGACAATAGGAAGAAGAAGGATCTATTTCTTATGAAATTTTGGTTGGAAGTATATTTTTGGGGGTTGGGGATATTATGGAGAATTCAGAGTCAAGCAATGGAGAATTGAAGGCTTTGGTTACAAGATTGGTTATTCAAGAAATATGACTTTTGGAAAGAATTTTGTAAGAAGAGGAAGAAAGGAGTTAAAAAATATTAAATTCATGGTCAGAGGAGTTTATAATTATAGTGGTATTTCCTTTATCGAATTTAAGAACAAATATTTCTTTGTTGCTTTTAAGATTTTGAAGAGTGGTAAATTATTCTTTAGAGAGGTCTAGTTTAGTAAGTTTGGATGACTTAAGGATTCTAGAAAAATATTAACGAAGTTCTTCAGCTTTGTGGGATGGGATAGGTGGGTCACTGATTGAATGACACATAAAATTTCTTTGGAGGAGATCCGATTAGGAACAATCACACAATTAAACCCTTTTTGCAAGAGATTAAACGAAGGAACATTAAGATTAATAGAAGAAAGATTAATTATAGTAGAGGAGAAAGTTAATTTAGAGGAAGAGAGAGATTCAGGAGAGAGAAAAGGGGAGAAAGAGTGATGAGAATGAGAGAGGGGAAACAAAGGAGTAAAGAATAAGAAATCAAAGAATACTTTATTATTATTATTATTGTATGTGAGAAAATTATTATTAATCTCAATTTATTATCAATAGAATTTTGATTATTAAAAGAATTGTTTTCATTACAAATGAGAGATTTATTACTAAAGTTATGACTAAAAATGGGATTAGGGTTGGGACTAGGTAAAGAATGGTTAGTGATTGCATGGATAGTATGTAAAGGGAGAGGAGAATGGGAAACAATGATGCGAAGGGTGGTTACATTGGGAGAATGTGTTATTGAATTGGTTGAAAGGAATGCAACAAAGGAAGGTAAAGAGGATGCCAAAGGGTTCAAGTTATGAGGGTGGCAAAAGATGAGAGGAGTAGAGCACTCATTCCACAGTTAGATTCAGTGTTACACTGCACCGATACTTAGAGTGCCTTCAGGTGTATCCCAGGGAGAGAGGTCCAATTTTTATGACCAGGAGGGGTGTTATTGAGCAATGGTGGTCATGGATGTGCCCTTTGGTCATACTTCAGGGGTATTATGGCTTATGGCACAACTGACTTCTCTTTATTGGGTTTTTAACCTCGGTGTTGGTGTTTGAGGACCCTAATGGTTGACCACTGGGTCACATGGCTCCATATCCTATTTACGAGAATGGGTGGCCTCTACTTCAACTACGAGACAATCGTCTTCATTTGCAGCCACTTTGGACACCCTCCTAGCCCTTTAATCAATGGGCACCTGCTCTCCATAGCCTTATCTCCTCAGAGGAACCATGCCAGGTATTTTCATGTTGAGGAGGGAGTTGAGGGATTTTACAACATTCTAAGGGTTAGATGGGGTATAAATCCCTTCCTCTAGCTCACTCCAGCCTTTCCTTCAAAGTGATTTAGTTATTTCAACATGTTTTGGCACCTGGGGGTACTAATACCCCAAGTAACCTACCTTAAGCCTACCTTAGGTTGTATTTTATTATTATTTTCTTTTAATTTTAATGTCATTTTATAATTTCAAATTGACATGTTTTAAGGCATGTAAGCCTGGATATTTTGTAAGAAGTTAGTGTGAGATCATATAAATAGATCTCCTCACTTTCATTTTGAAACATAACTTATGGGATAATACACTATGCATTTGTTTTACCCTTGCTAGGGCTCTTTGGAGAGATGTGTCCCACTTGAGGAGGTTTTTCGGGGTTAATGCAAGCTTTTTCTAGCAATTCTTTGGTGAAATTCTCTACTAGGTGATGTTTTGATTTGTTGGATAAACATGAGCACACAGAGGTCAAGATTCTTATCTCTTTGTTTGAATGGTGGTTGATGATGCATGTTCAACTCTAAATGGTAGCCCCAGTGCTGCATTTTTCTAGGATAGGCCTTTACCATCCTTCTTGTCACCTTAGTAAGTTGAGGCGCGTTTCCTTGTGAGGGCGCTATAGGGTTTTCTCCTTATTTTTTCTAGGCTAGTGGCTTGACCTAGGAAATCGTACTTTCTAGGTTAGTCTTCCTCCCTAGATTCCCTAGGTTGTGGTATGGATTTTGCTAGGGTTAGTTTCCCTTGGTTTTCACACATTCTTTCATTCAAAAACCTAGTCTAGGGTTAGTTTGAGGTCTGCAAAATTTATAAAATTTCATAAAAATCAAATAGTTGGCCAATTCAGGGTATCCCAAAATTTTCGGCTCTTAAAATTTTGGGCCCTAAAATTTCGGGCCCTCCCTAAACTTCTATGCCCTAATTTTTTGGACCCTAAAATTTCGCACCCTAAATTTTCGGGCCCTAAAATTATGTGCCCTAAAATTTCACACGCTAAATTTTTGGGCGCTAAAATTTTGTGCCCTAAAATTTCTGGCCCTCCCTTTTACTTAGTTGTACCTTCCCTTGCACTTCAATCCATTGTACCTTGTGAAATGACAAACAAACATCAGTTAGATGGTCACTATCCTTTGTTGCTATGAATTGGAAGGACATTGTTAATGTTGGTTATGTCTACTGCTGCATACTATTTATGATATTGTTAGTAATAAACACATGCAACTTGATTTTGAAGTTGATGCAAATTGTTTGGTAAATGCTTGGTTACATGCACGTTGTTGTTTCTTATACTAAAGTGAATGCCTAAACTACTATTGTTGTCATAATATTAATATGCCTGATTGATACATACTGATGCACATGTGCTTTAAATTATTATTTGATAATGATAAATACTTATGAATGCATGTATTTTTGCTAATTCCTACATATTGTACTTGTTATCTGTGTATTGGAAGTAATCAGTTATGCAATTGTCTTACCCTTGGATTAATGAACTTGTATTATTCATATTCTCTTCTAGAATCCATTAGGCACTGGTCACTAACCATACACACATAAGAGATATATTTGGTGTCTAACTGTCTTTTAGAGAGTTACATAGGGCTCTCCCCTAGGAGGTTTCGACTTCTGAAGAAGTTTGGAGAAGTGAATAAGGTGACAGTGGTTACTTTCTCCACATATGCTTGCCAGTGGCTTGGACTACCATTTCAACTGGTAATATTTTTGGCGTTGTTGTTAGGGACCTCAAACTTGTTGAGGTGATTTTTTCAGGAAAGAATGACACTTTGGTGAGTCTTGAATTCATGATTGTATATAATTGCATAAATTTGTTTTAGAAAGGACTAACCTGCAGGATTACCTGGCGAATCCATAAAGAACTCATCCCACCCCATCAATCAACTACGCCCTTGTTTTGTTTAGTACTTTGGTGAGATTTGTTTAACTAATGTGGCATGTATCTCCTGGTGACTCCAATCAAAGAAAAATAAAGAAGTTCCCTTCAATGATAAAGAATCCTAACGAGATGGAATCTAATTACAAACTGTGGATGGATACATTGGATTTTTTGTGCATTCTTGTATTTCCACAAAAGTATGATGTTGTTAGGAAAAATGAACCTCTTGCGGACAAGAGTTTTTTCTCTAGTCCTAAATGGTTTAGATATAGAACAAATGGGTAAACAACAAGGATGCAAGACTTCCCCTAGAGCTTGTAGATATATGGAATGAATCATTTGGTTGTTCTCCAGTATGATGTAAGTGTCTCCTATGGTGGTGAATCTCCAAAGATGTACCTACACAAACACATCAAATAGACAAGCAAGATCAGTACCATAGTATATTCTACAGTTCTATACTAGTGACTAAGGAATCTAGTAGTAAAATGAATGATTAGAACATAACACATTTTATGGGAAAGGAACAAACTTTCCAATAAAAATGAAGAAGAAAGCTTATAACCATTGCTTAGTGTTGTGATTCTCCTTCATATGCCATGCCTTGTCCTCAAAAGCTCCAACTTCCTCCTCCTATGCTCACCGTAGATTTGGCCATATCTCAATGCAGTGGCATAACCTTTCTCTTTCTCAACCATGGGGCATGAGCCATGTTTTATAGGCCTTGGGAGGATAGGGATGGTTGAGAAGATGGTGGGTGAGGTGGAAGGGAGATCCTACTACAGGGGATCTCTAGTCCAAGTGGTGTAACACCCCGGTTTTGACCCCATGGTATTAAATTGCATATGATGTAAATATTATATTAAATCATGGTATGGAGCTCAAGGAAAAGGCCCCCACCATGGGTTTAGTGTTTTATGTTTTGGAAATTAAAATCAATGCCGATGGTTTATGTGCTAGCTAGGCACAATGTGTTTTGAGACATAATGTAAAATGCAAATTAATAAAAATACCACAACTAGCTATGTGCCACAACGTTAAAGAGATGGGGGCATGATTTCATAAGGAATAGGGAGGGGGAATTATTCAAACCTTGATCCTATAGGGAAAATCCAAATCTCTAAGGGAAAACCCATAAAGTGGTCAACTACCCTTTTTGTCCTTTTGTGCCCAGTCATCTAGAAGTGGTTGAAGAAGTTATCACCTTAGGATGGGAAAGGCATGGAGGTCAAATTCGAATTTGGGAGGTCACCCAATTTTGGAAAGTGTGTTTTTGACTTGTGGGGCAAGTAAAATCTTGGGAAGGCATGCCCAGGCCATTATGCACCCATGAATTTCATTTCTCACCCATCCTCATGGAGTTTTGGCTCCCTCATGCAACCGAAAGAGACTGGGATCTCTCCTCCACAGTTTGGTTGTCATTTCCTTCCCTTCTCCACATCCAGAATGCATTTTGGGTGTTGTTGGAGCAAATGGGAAGGAAGGGAAGTTCTCCTCCACATTTTTGCAGTTTACCAATTTTTCTCCATGACTGGAAAGTCATTTTTGGGGTCGCTGAGTGTATGTGTAGCTGCAAAAACCTGTTTTTGGTGTGGCTGAGTGAAAACACAAGAGAGATTTGCATCTTGGGGGTTTGGAGAGGGTGTTTTCTCATTCCTCATGCGGTCGGGGTTTGCTGAGTGTTTCCCTCACAAATTTCTATGTTTTCCTCATTGTTCTCCAAGTTGGAAGCTCATTGGTGTAGAGTTCAATGGCTAAGAAGGTAGACCCACATTTTGGGTGTGAAAAGAGGTCTTTTTTACCACTGTGAAGTCCAAGGACATTCCCTGAAACAATTTTCTCTCCTAGGTTGTTTTCCCCACCTTCCATTTCTAGTTGTGGTTATCAAATGTTTTCCTTCATGCCCAGCAATGGTATTTTGTTGTGAAGGGAATCCATGTGAAGGTTGTCTTGTCTGAGTACATGCAAGGAACCCTTGGGTTTTTAGCTTGTTGTCATAGCAGCCTGTGAAACCCAATTTCTTATTGGCTTGGCTGGAAAGTCTGTGAAACCCAACGGTGTGTATGCTTGACTATGGATGTATGGTATTTCTGTGTGTAAGCCTGTTGTTCCCTAGTGCCTTATGGAATCATGCCCAGCTCGGGGGTGGCAATGATGCTAAGAGATTGATGAGCACACTAGCCTATGGTTGGGTGGAATGTTGTAGCGACGTAGCTAGTTGTGGGCTAGCTTCTTTTCAAGATAAGTATTCTTTTGTATTTTATTCCTGCAACTGTATTTGTTTTATGAATTATTATGAACATGATGAATGCTTAAATGAATGTTTTTGGTTCCGCTGTAGATTGCATTATGCATATGTGTATATTTTTATATTAATGCATTCAATTTTATGTTTATGTTCATGGGGCTATATTTCCTAGTTTGAGAGCAGTGTGTTGGTCATGTCCTCTCCATCGTCGGTGTGAGGGGTGGGGATGTGACAGGTAGTCCATGGGAGTAGGGCTGAGGGTGCCATGAAGTCTTCCTTAGAGAAGCTTCATGAATCTTCTCTTTTTCACTTTTTAACTCGACCACCGCTTCTCCTCCATGTAGGCAGAGCGTTACCCAGGTGGAAGTGCTCTTTGATCAACGGGTAAAAGCAGTGGCATCGCTTATTGTCAAGAGGCAATGGGAGTTAATTAAGAGGGTAATGCCTTTTAAATTAATGGCAAAGGTAGTGGTTGAATAAAATATGGAAAACAGGAGTCTGGGCCACTGCCCAACTTCACAATTTGGGAATTGAGGGAAACTTTTGATGTTTTAGGCCTCAACACATGATGGTGACAAGATTTATGTGTAACATAATCCCCCCCAAAGCATGAGTCTAGAGGGATACGATAGGAGAGAGCTTTGAAAGAGTAATAATCACTTTGAGGTAAGAAATCACTTGATAGGGTATCATCATTAACCAGGCTTCTGCATTACATCAATACTTTTTGACTCGTAACCAAATGATTCCTCATCATGGCTGCAGACCAATACAAGGTAGATCCATGAGGGAAATGAATAAACATGGCCACAATAATACAACGTAGATCCATGCGAAGAAGACTCAAACTTAGACATAGCTACTAGAGACACAATGTATATCTATGTCAAGTAGACGCAAATTTTAGCACAACCATGACCATACAAATGTGGATCCATTCTAGGAATTATAAAAAACACTCCATTGCAACTCGAGGAAAGCAATGAGCGCTTAACAAACTCCTAGGGTCTTTGTCTCATATTCCACAAAGTACGATTCTATCCATGTGATTACAACGTTTTGATGTCAAACATGGTAGAAATCGCTTGATTACCGATCAATGCTGATAACCATTAACAAATGCGAAGGAGATCACCATTGATGTCAATGATTCCCAAGGTACCCTAATGTTACACATAAATATCATCATCATCATGTGATGAGGTTCCAAACATCAGTTATTTCCCTAAATCCCAAGTTATGAAGTGAAAATGCTGGCCCTGGCTTCAATCTTGCATATAAAAATCCAGCACCGCTCTTGTCCTTAATACAAGGAGTGTTATCCCCTTCATTAAACTTTGGTAATGCTCAATGACTCTTGAAAGTAGGTGGTGCCACCGATTTTTTCCCTTGTTCAATGAGAGGTTCTGACTTGTCACTGCTTTGTCATAGTGGAGTAGAAGCGGTGCCCGAGTTAAAAAGTGAAAAAGAGAGGATTCCATGAATATTCTCGAAGGAAGGCTTCGTGGCACCCTCACCCCTATTCATTAGGACCACTTGGACTTGAGATACATCCTTTTGGGATCTCCCTTCGACCTCACCCACCATTTACTGAACCATCCCTATCCTCCCAAGGCCTATAAAATCAGGCTCATACCCCATGGTTGAGAGAGCAAAGTTATGTAGTTGCATTGGTGTTCTGGCCAAATCAGTAGGGTGAGCGTAGGAGGAGCAAGTTGGAGCTTTTGGGGACAAGGCATTGGCATGTGAAGGAACATCTCAACACTAAGGTGAAGGTTGTAAACTTCTTCTTCATCTTTAATGCAAAGTTGATTCCTTTCCCATAAAGTATGTTATGTTATAATCATGTATTTTATTGTTGGATTCCTTAGTCACTAACATAGAATTGTGGATTATATTTTGGTGGTTTTTTATCTTGTTTGCTTGTTTCATGTGATTATGCAAGTACGTCTGTGAAGAGCCATCACCATAGGAAACAACTAGACCACTCCATCAAAGGGACTCACTCCATATCTCCACAACTTCTATGGGAAGTCTTCCATCTCTGTTGTAACTCATTTGTTCTAGATCTGAACCATTCAGACTAGAGGAACAAATCTTGTTCACAAGAGGTGCATTTTTCCTAGCAAAAAATCTGGTGACTCCACTAAGGAAGAGATTTCAGCACATTTGATATTCCTTGGTATTTAAACTCTTGTCTGAAATCCAAGCTCCAATCTTTCATTAATCAGATCTACTAGCTTATCTAGTGGGATATAGTTTCATATGATCAGAGCTACTAGCCGATTTAGTGAGATCTTGGTTCGTTATAACCAGATCTGCTTAGATCTGAGTCATTCTTGCTTTCTATACTTCATATTCCTGTTAAATTCATGATTTGATGCCATTTTTATTGTAACTTACTTGCTCTTTTCTTCCATTGTTTTGTTTTTTGATTTCTACAGGACACCGCACATGCACTGTGGGAAACAAGCGGTGCCATCGCCTGTGTGCTATAATCAGTAAGCATTTCCACCACCTGTGCTCAGTTATCAAGAAGCGGTACTGAGCCATAACCGCTCTATAGGACTTCTACAGGCTTGTCATTTCAGGACTTGCTTTGATTTTTTCTTTATTTTTTGTGAATGTTTGGGATTCTTTTCAGAGATCTGACTAGTTAGATTCAAAGTCTAAATGTGGTAAATTCTTGTTTTGCTAAATTCAAAAAGCTAGGTTACACTCATTAGTTTGACTGCTTATATGCTTGGTTTTCATTTTCGAAAGGAGTGCTTGGAAGCTTAGTTCAGTTAAATCTCTTTTTACTGCTTGATAAAACTGAAAAGGAAGATTTGGTTTTTGGTTTTTTCTTTCATTCTTTGTTAAGTTTACGAAAGACTTCTTTTTTCTTTTAAAAGAATTTTTTTTGTTGAGATTTGATCATAATTTTGCTTAAAGGCGAATTATTGGATCTCTAACTAGCCTCATAAGCTTTAAGATCTCCACATTCTTCTTTCTTTTTATACTCTTATCTCGCCAAAAGAAAAAAATATCATAGTTTGTTTTAAGTTAGATTTTTCCATTTTTTGAAGAAAATTTGAAAAAAGTGCTTAGTGTGCCTTTGAGTATTTTTGTCTTTCTTTTTAGGAAAAGGGATCTCGCCGTATTTGCTTGCTTTCAAAGATCAGATTAGAAGTGTGTTGCTTGTTTGTATTCTCGAAAATATTTTTTTAGTTAGACTGTTTGGGAAAGTTTGGTTTTCAAATGAAATTGAAAAAGAAAACACTCTCTCCTTCCCGTAAGTAGGCATGCTTTGAATGGTAAAGTGAAAAAAAATTGCATATCATAATTGGATGGTGTTACTTTTCTGTCATCACTCCATGTAGAAATAATAGATCAATTATATGAGTAATGATGCTAAGAAGAAGCACAGGAAATAGATCTTGCTACTAAGAATTCTCACAAGCATACACAGGAAAAATAGAGAGAAGAAAAGAGATTGAATCACATGAATGAAGAGATGAATATTGGCGTGTATCCTTCCATTGAATAATGATGAATAATAGTGTACATAAATAGTACACCCCTCATAGGAAAATCGAATTGTATGGAAACAACTCATAAATCTCAAAAAGGCTGACTTACCAAAATATAGCAAACCCCCATAGGTGGCTAAAGCACTTCCCAAATCTATCAAGGACCTCACGAGTTGGCCAAAGCATGAGTGATTTTTCAATGATATGGAAAAAACATGTTAATACTAGAAAATGGAGAAAAAATAATGGAGGATGGGTTGGAAACAAAAGCTATCAGTTTCCTAGTTGACTAGCTTTTATCTTATCCATAGAAAAGCAGAAAAAACAAAATAAAGCAGAATCTGCTGTAAAGTCCTATATACTAATTCTGGATGGTCAAAAGGTGGTCAATATCAACCCATAATTATAAATAAATCATTCCTAGGATATAGATGGCATGTATTTACTTTAAGGTGCAAGTGGATGCCAACTAATTAAGCTAGCGGGTGAAAAATTAATCAAATAATGATTAATTATTTTATCCTAAGTTATGAGTGGGTTTAATATTTTCCAACAGCCCCCTATAAGTCTGAATTTATGATGGTATGACAAAAAATATGGATGCATATGGATGCATATAGGGCCCATCAACAAGGCTATGGTCACCCTTTAACAATTATTATGTCCAGAAAAGTGAGGAAAGAGGCAAAACCACACGGGGAAATCCTCCCTCAAGATAGGACAAGGCACAAAATTTGAAATATTTCTTCAACATATCTTCATATTCACTTTAATGGGCTGACTAAACTGCTTCTAGATGAAGGACTCGCTGAAGAAATCATGAACTCCGTGATCACGCGCTAGAGTGTAGAACGTTTGAGAAGGAAGAGGAGAGACTCTTTGTATCTCATCAACTGATGAAGTAGGAGAATTATCTGAATGCTTCTTGCTGCTATCAAACTCTGATATGCAAACATAATCTGAAATGGAAAAGAGATCTGTGCATACTCCTTCCCAAAGAGTACAAAAATTAAGACAATTTATTTCACACCCAATTCCCTGAATAGCCACAAAATTGTGATGTGAATCACATGTCAATATTCCAATCTGATGTAGAACCTGTATATATCTGATATGAGGCTGATAAAACTATGATATATCAGAAATATTAGCATATGGAACAGCAAAATACAAAGGCTTCAGTGGCTCCATGAGGATATAGGGCTAGACTAGGAAAACTATGAGCAACTAGGGAAAACTGATAGGTGTAAAAATCTGAATGATGGATGGGCATAAGATATGAACAATAAGTGTTTAGAAAAGATCCAAACATGTTTAATATCAATCCAAATATGAATAAAGACATGGATAACCATCCACTGAAATATAGGAAATACTTCAAACCATGTAAGATAAATATCACTGCATAAGAGACCAATGAGGAATCAACTAGTGAACTTGGGATTTATATAGTCTTAGGATTATTCATAGGTATGGTATATGGTATGGATGGTGGTATGATATGTGTATCAACCTACAAATATTCTTCTAAATCAGAATCCAAAGGATCTGTTGAGGCCTGGAAATTCGCAGGCAAAAACAGCAAGGGATTCTCCCCAATCAACGTTCCCAACTAGCCCGTGACTGTTTGGTATGGGGAATCCGTCCGGTTTGCGGTCCGGCTACTGTAGGTCAAGTAACAAAAAGAAATGGTTTTACCAGTTGCGGCCCGGTCCACCGTGTATATTTTTGTATTTTTTGACTTTAAGTATGATATGCAAGTGCCTATCTAACATGCAGATTGATAAAGAATATGAGGAGTGGTCACAATGTGATGTGCAGGTACTTACCTCTCATCTTAGACTCTCTCACATCTAAATCACAAACAAATGGAAAACAAGATTAACTAAGTTGTCCCTAGGGAGCAAGATTATCAATTAATGAGTAATGTATTACTGTTCATATGTTAAGATAAATCACAGATAGATGTTCTTAGAATCAAAACACATAAACATGAATAAAGATATGCACAACAAGATAGCTCATCGTCTGTTAAAACATTCATTACTCATAGTGAAAATTATCACAAAATAAACCAGAGAACATTCATATAAGAACATAGGTTTATAAAGTTAGAACGATCTCACAGTTAATGAAACACAACTGAAAATGAAATAGTTCCCCTTCAACATTGTTCATTTCATCACATTTGAACATTCCACATAGCACTTTCTTCAACAGGCAAAATTGTAATTTTATTATTGCAAAACGAAATAGTTCCTCTTACAACAAGTAGCTCACAATTCTCACTGGGAAAAATCCCCACTTCTATCTAATTCTCCTATATTTATACAAAAGCAAAACTGTTGGGCTGTCCACAAATGACTCTTGGGCTTCCCCAATGCTTCACCTCCCACAGTTTTCTCACATTTAGTGCTTATATAATTTACAATATATTACAATTAAACAAACTAATAAAGCACTTAGGTGGAGGGCCCCGCTTGATTGTTCAAGAACTTCTTCCATGATGAAGCTTCTGAGGCAATGCTTTCGAACTCAGAAGGTTCGAGAAAAATGAATATTGATTTCAAATTTTGCAGCCCGATTTATTATTACTTTGATTCTGGCTGAGCTCAAGCGTAGTTGATCTTCTAGCAACTGGACATTGACCACTGAATGAGCTACCTCATCTCTCAAGATCTGTTCGTCTAGGGCCTTGAACTACTGAATTCTTTGTTCATCCTCTTGATATCTATTCTGCAACATCTCTATAAATAGGTTGTGGTCTGGAAATGTGTCCATTCTTTGCTCAGCAGTAGCCTGGCCTCATTAGCCTCAATGAGTGCATAGCCATTTAGGAAAACTACTTACTAGAATAAATTCTATCAGTTCAACCAAGAATGCACAGTCTTATCCCAAAGATTTAAGTTAATTGAGAACCCTGATGCTTTCCATGCAACCAAAAGTTTGCCTCTTTTATTCAAAAACAAACCAAAAGTAACTAGAAACAACAGCGGCAAATCAAAGTGAAAAACTGCATCAAATTATTTATGTACAAGGTTATCAAAAGCGAAAACCAAAAGTAAAATTTGAGAACTAAACCACTACCTGATCAGTTCTCTTCCCACCCCTATAGATCTATCAACTTATAAGTCAAGGAGCTAGGCTCAATTGTAGATGTGAAATACCTAACCATTATCTAATTCTGCTATTTTTGAAACAAAACTTACATCTACCAATTTACAATCAATCTCATCAGTCTGCGAACATTGAAGGAGATCGGGCTGAGTGTCTATTATGTTGCTGGATTCTTTTGATGCAAGATGTCTTAGTTGAAACACAATTAGATAATTCCTCCAATGTAGAATTTGCTGATTCAGTTCCTTCTTCCAACTTAGTGATAGTGTGTTTCATGTAAGGCTCCCTTAAAATTTTGATCTGATTTTGGACTCCTTTATGAGGCAGCCATAAATGTGACCAATCTGAAGCAAAATACCCCTTTAACCTAGCGGACCAGTCTTGGTTCAAAATAAGTCCATAACCATCAGGTATGTCTACCACCACAGTATCAATATATTGACATATCTTTTCATTTGTGGATAAACGAATGAGAACATTCTCCATTTCCCCAACTAATTTGACATTAGTTATGTCTAATTGAGTAACTTCCCAAGCAGTAGTTTTTGGCAGCCCATTATTTTTTCTGCAGACTGCGAGTGGCATAACATTCACTGATGATCCAGAATCTACCAAACAATTATACACCTTATGGTTCAAAATTTCCAAAGTCAAAAGGAAAGGTGGGGTTTTAAACCTAGTTTTCCCTTCCCCAATTGTTTCGACATCTTCATCCACAAGTTGGTTTTCGGTGGGTATCTCTTCTTCTGGTTCTTCAGGCCTTTTAATATTTTCTTTGTCATCACCTACTTGGTCTTCCATAGGCTTAACAGGCTTGTTGATTTGCTTCGGATATTGGTTGATAATGGTGATTTTAGGTACTTCGCCATCAACATTATTCTTTGGTTGTTTCCTGACATTCTCTTGCAACTTCTTAATCTTTGAGAGCATTGAATTGTCTTTATTCACCAAATCTAGGCCTTGTGTTGTCATTTTAATTTCTGGCATATCCTCAGGTTTCAGAACACTTCTTTCTGTATCAAAAATCGATACACAGTCCCATAAAAACATTGTATCATTCTCTTGTTTTTTTGTGGTCTTACTACCCTTTTCCTCTTCATCACTGTCCTTAGTTAATTTAGAATCCAACGGCTGATTCATCACCAATGTCATTGAATTTATCCATTGAGGACAATTCTTTTCAGAATGGGTTTGTTGGTGGAAACTACAAAACTTATCCATCCCCACCTCCGTTAAATTCATCGATGCTGAACCATATGGAGGAGGTTTGGATTGGTTGTTATCCTCTCTTTTCTTCTAATACGGCTTATATGCTTTCTGAGCTTCTTTTTCTTTCTCCAAATCTATTATTCTATTGGAAATATTTTGGATCATTTTTAACATCCCCTCAAAATCATGTGATTGCTCCTCTTTGGGTTTAGACAGCAATAAGGCTTTCTTCCTGGAAGGTTTTTCTCCAGACTGATCAGGATAATCTTCTATACTTTCCTTTTCAGCCTCTACTCTTTCAGCTTCTTCATAAGTCTCTGATAATGTAGGCTTAACTTGTGCTTTTGCTAACATGGCCAGGTTAGGACCTAAATATGAGGTATAATACTCAATCAGAACCTTGTCAGAGAGTTTATCAATTGCAGAGAAGTTCTTAAGGTATGCAGAAAATCTTTGAGTAAAATTGTGTACCTTTTCTTTTCTTTCTTTTTTTAAAGCGCCTAAACCTTTCATTAGTGCTGCATGTGTCTTTTGGGCTGCATACTTACTTCTGAAAATCCTTTCAAAGGTATCCCAGTTTGGGATAGAGTTTGTAGGCAAACCAAAATACCATGATGCTACTGCTCCTTTAAAGGTATGCAGAAAAAGTCTACAAACTACATCCTCATATTCCGCAGCCCTTAATCCTTCTATTTCCAAATAGAAACTTTGCAAATGGTCATATACTACAACCTTCTCATTTGGATCAAACTTGGGCAGCATCTTCTCAAAAGCTTGAGGTAAGTCATGCAATGGAGGTGTTAAGTTCAGGGGTGATCTGGATTTCCCAGCAGGTGGTGGATTTGGTGGGTTAAGTGGCTGATTTGCATTTACGCTTGCCATGAGTCTGGGTGGAGAGTGAGGAGGTGAGGGAACAAGAGTACGTACAGGAGAATAGTAAGGTGTATTTGGGCCTACTTGATTCAAAGGATGAACAACTTCATGTAATGCTACTTCTACTAACTCCTCCAAATCTTCAACCAACACTGAATCTTCCAAGATGGGACGATCTTTCTTCTTGTATTCTCTTTAGGGTAAATCAGGGATAGTGGTTAATCCTCCAATACTCTTTACATAGGCCTGTGTGTGTCTTCTCAGATCATTAACTACTTGGTTGTCTACATAAAACAATTGTTCTCTATTCTCTTCAATATTTGGATCAGGAAATAAACTGCTTTCAAAACTATCACTAGTGGAGTAACTTCGAGGAAATGAATTTCCTCGGCCAGCCATACACTAGGGCCCTCCTTCTAGCGCCAAAAATTGTTGAGGCCTGGAAATTCATAGGCAACAACAGCAAGGGATTCTCCCCAGTCAATGTTCCCAACTAGCCCATGACTGTTTGGTATGGGGAATCCATCTGGTTTGTGGTTTGGCTAATGTAGGTCAAGTAACAAAAACAAAGGGTTTTACGGGTTGCGGCCCAGTCCACCATGTATATTTTTGTATTTTTTGACTTTAAGTATGATATGCAAGTGCCTATCTAACATGCTGATTGATAAAGAATATGAGGAGTGGTCACAATGTGATGCGCAGGTTCTTACCTCTCGTCTTAGACTCTCTCGCATCTAAATCACACACAAATGGAAAACAAGATTAACTAAGCTGTCCCTAGGGAGAAATATTATCAATTAATGAGTAATGTATTACTGTTCATATGTTAAGATAAATCACAGATAGCTGTTCTTAGAATAAAAACACATAAACATGAATAAAGATATGCACAACAAGATAGCTCGTCGTCTGTTAAAACATTCATTACTCATAGTGGAAATTATCACAAAATACACCAGAGAACATTCATACGAGAACATAGGTTTAGAAAGTTAGAACGATCTCACAGTTAATGAAACACAGCTGAAAACAAAATAGTTCCCCTTCAACATTGTTCATTTCATCACATTTGAACATTCCACACAGTACTTTCTCCAATAGGCAAAATTGTAATTTTATTATTGCAAAACGAAATAGTTCCTCTTACAACAAGTAGTTCACAAGTATCACTAGGAAAAATCCCCCCTTCTATCTAATTCTCCTATATTTATACAAAAGCAAAACTATTCGGCTGCCCATAAATGACTCTTGGGCTTCCCCAACACTTAACCTCCCACAGTTTTCTCACATTTAGTGCTTATATAATTTACAATATATTACAATTAAACAAACTAATAAAGCACTTAGGTGGAGGGCACTGGTTGATTGTTCAAGAACTTCTTCGATGCTGAAGCTTTTGAGGCAATTCTTTTGAACTCAGAAGGTTCAAGAAAATGAATATTGATTTCAAATTTGGCATCCTGATTTCTTATTACTTTGATTCTAGATGAGCTCAAGCGTAGTTGATCTTCTAGCAACTAGAAACTGACCACTGAATGAGCTACCTCATCTCTCAAGATCTGTTCGTCTAGGGCCTTGATCTGCTAAATTCTTTGTTCATCCTCCTGATATCTATTCTGCAACATCTCTATCAACAGGTTGTTGTCTGGAAGTGTGTCCATTATCTACTCAGCAGCAACCTGGAAACGATTGTAACTGATCAAGAGTCTCCTACAGAACTCTGTACAAGCTCCCTTTGTCTTCTTTATATCCTTCTTAAATTCTTCAGCTGTGTTTATGGAAAATTCTAATAAGTCATAGTCTTGTCTCAGGCCTTGTTGATCTTTTGCTGGAAGGTCTGCAGGGATCTCCTCATTGGCCTGTAATCTTTCTATTCTTCCCGTTAGGACTTCTAAAATGTCCTGCGATCTGTCCACAAAATATGAAAAAGTTTCCAAAATTTCTTCTAGTCTATTATCTACCTGCAAAACCTTGCACCTCTCTTCTTCTTTGGATACTTGCAGCTTGTGCATTTTGCTTCTTTGTTCTAAAACATGCTCCTTGAAAGGCTGAATGTTGGTTTGTTGTTCCCTGGCTTCTTCTAAAGTTGCTGCTAATGAAACAACTTGTTCTTTAAGCTCTGCTCCTTACCTCTGAGATTGTCTCTCTGAATCTTTCAAAGTAGCCTTCTGTAACTACAGCTCCCTTATCTTACTTATTAGCTAGTCATTCTCTGCATGAAGACTTTCACATACCGTTTTCAACCCATCCTTTTCTATCATTATTCCCTGACATTCCTGCTGCAATTTTGCTAGACTTTCTTGGGAAACTTCCAAAGACCTCTTCTCTACTTGGAGGGACTGGAGTTCTGCTTTTGAAGACTTTATTTCATGTTTCATGTCTTCAAAATTCCTTTTCAATTTATTACTTTCCTCTCTCTCCCTTCATATCGTATCTTTTAGTTGGGCAGTAGATTTCCTTGACTGTTCAAGGTTAGTCATTATCCGATCCACATTGTCCTCAACAGCATGGATCAATGCTGCTCCAGCTCAGATAGTGAATCTTGGGTCCTTTTCTATTCCATGCACCATGGTTGTATCATTTATCATTTTCCCTGAATGCTCCCCAGTCTCGACTTTCCTCTCAATCCTCTTTACAATTCTTTTCATTTCCTTGTCGTAAAAAATAGTATTGAAGCCTGGAACCTCTTCCCCTTTCTTTTGTTCGAAAGGGATCAGTCTTAGGCTAGAAACAATAACCTATCCTAATGTGCTGCTAGCAGCTACCTCAGGGTCTTGAGAATCGGGATTACCCAGATCTGGAACCTGAATATCTACAGGATCGGAAGCTTGTTGCTCTATCATGGACCCTGTCAGTTTTAGTCTCTCTGCATCCTGCTTCCTAAGTTCCTCATCCATTTTCCTTTTCCTTTCTTCTTCTTCATTCTTGGCAGCTTCTTCTGCACTTCTAGCTACTTCTTGTTTAGCTTTCCTCTTTTCTTACTCCTCACTTCTAAGCCAACTTTCAACCTCTTGTGCTAGTCTCCTAGCATCTTCATCTCTTTTCCTAGCCTCCTCTTCCTCTGCTTTCTTCTGCTCATCTTTTCCTTTCCCGCCTTTAGTAGTGATATTCTTTTTGAATATTCTTTTAATGCAGTTATGTTTTCTACATTTCAAAAATTTGATTCGTCTTTATCCCAGTGGCTTGTATACTCAAAATGTACATTTGCTTCCTTGCAGTGTTCTGGCACTTTATTCCGGGAATCATTCCTATGGAAGTTTATTTCCCCAAAATGAAATTTCTCCAATTCTTCTACAAACTAATCAGATTTCTTAACTCTTGAGAACTTATAACTTCCCAACCTAAACGGTAAGGGAGGGTAAGTTTCCTTCTTATGTTCAAATAAAAAACTCCCTATTCCATCCAAGAAGACCTGCCTGACTGCCTCCTTGTGTACCACATAATCAGTGGCATATTTTGGAAGCAGTGAAGGTGCTCTGGAGTAGCCATACATTCTAATATACAGTCTATCCTCTGTTAAGTAGTAATCAACATATTCTTCAATGACCTGCAACGCTTCTTCAGACATGCAATTGCATTATTTTAAGAAAATCATTGTATATAATGGCATAATGAAGTGCTCACACACTTCTCTGTAATGACTGTAGTACTTATGTGCCCATAGTGGCTTGTAGGCTGAGTATATTGGTGTTCGGTCTCGGTCCCAAATACACCTCAGGTTTGGGAATGGATAGTTGCACAGTATGCAATCAATCAGTATAGAGATCATGTAGAACTCTGATTTTTTCTGGGATACTCCTCCCAAGGCTGAAGCAATGCAAGCCGAGAGATTGTTTGACACAATGTTCACCCAGTTGAACACACTCCCTTGGGTGGAAACACAGAAGATGATAGGAACCCACCCCAACTTAAAACTTTTACCGTGAGCCCTACCAAAGATCCTGTTCAGCATTAAAGCAATGAACCTATTAGGGGTTCTTAAGGTGGCTATGTCATATTCCCTTGATGGTCTAGTTCTGAAACTCTTTCCAGGTACCAGCATTCTTTTCAATGTCTCAACTAGGTCAAGATTAATTTCCTTTAGGCAATCTTCAGTCAAGTAAACCTGGGCTTTCGGTAAGTGGTAGGCTAGTGATACATAACTAGGGCTATAAGCAGCATAACCCTGTTTGTCAATATTGGCGAAAATCATGGTAGTTACGTCTGCCCTGGGTAGAATTCATCCAATTACCTCTAAGCACAGGAAAAGCTGAGGTCTGGTAGAAATCCTCATCAAAGCAGATCTTTCAATATTAGCATATATAGTCTCTTCCTCAATACCAGTGTTAGGTACTTCATGATGTGTTATCAGTCTATATATTTCCCCCCACTTATATTCAGGTTCCACACCTGTGATGCATCTGGTGTCTTTGTAAGTATATTCAACCTTTGTGACAACTTCAACCTCGGGTTCCTCTTCCAGTACAGGGGCTTTCTTTTTCTGCCTTTTAGACATCTCGTATTTGGAAAGATTGTCCTGTCATACACACAAATATTTTAGGTCTTGTTGGGCCATTCAACTAATATTCAAAGAATGAAAAACAAACTACATGAGCATTTACCTCGGTCATGCTAGTCATGATTGAATCTATGTAAAATACAACAACAAATTCAACTACCGAGCATTTCTTCACAAGATAAGTCTATAAAACTATATCCTTCCCACGACTAAAAATGGGCGTGATCAATCAATAACATTATGGCTTTGCTAACAACGAAGAAAAATTTCTTCCAGTCAAAGAAAGAAATCTAAAAACTACAGCCTTGGCCCTGTGATTCCAGAGTAAATCATCCTACTACCAATCTCGTCCTAAATGAGGTGCAACCTCAAAAACCGCTACCCTAGTCCCACACAAGCAAGCGACCCAAAATGCTGGAAAACCAAAACCTTCGGCACTTCGAAATAAAATAAAATAAACGCCTTCGTCTTGCAAGGGAACAGGAAAACCACCCCTCCCCTCGAACGACCATATACAAACCGAAAAGAACTAGTGCAGACAGCGTAACACTAATCTGCACCAGTTTCCCAAACAGCCGGGTGAGGTTCACAAACTCATAATTGCACCGAAATTAATCATTAAGAAAAAAAAACCCCCCCGGATGGCCATACTGTCGAGATGAACTAGATATATGCTAAAACCATAAACCTAGGTGTTCATTAACCACAAAGGTGGAACTAACCAAGGACGACAACCCTAGTTCAAAATTCAAAAGAAAGGGTAGAATCGAGAAGAATGGCCTACCTGGCAAGGAGCTATGCAGCTGACAAGAAGAATCTGCAAACCTCCATGGCCGCGCCACCTAGGAATGAGGTACCGACAACGAGTACAATGTCCCATTCGAAACGACAATGAAAGCGCAGGCATGAGTTCGTAGATAAAATAATAGAAAATAAACCCCAAAGCCCCAATATATACATCCCGGTAAAACAAACAATCGGCAGGAAAAACATGACCATTGGGCAGCAAAGTGACTAAGGGATCGACGATCAAAACAGTTGCATCTCCACAACGATGGAAGATGAAACAACTACGAGTTCCGCAGTGCCAAACGAAGCATTGGCGAGAGAAAAAGAAAATAACTCCGCGTTGGAGCTCGAATAGACTAAAACCTCGGACCAATAGTTGGTTGAAGCGTCGCAACGACAGAAATCGTAAAGACAACGACTTTCGTAGACCAGTCAAAATCGGAGAGAAAACAAACATGACTTAAGAAGAAAAAATCGGCAAAGCGGCAAACATAAACCAAACTAAATCGGAAGAAAATTCCCTTCTAGATCCGCAATGGCGGAAGCTAAAAGACTATGGTCCTGTGAATCAAAACTGACGGGAATCGAAAAAGATCAACACAACCATCAAGGTGCTCGCAATATGTCATCCGCAACGGCGGAAGCTGTAGAGAAAAAAAGTTTCGACGATATTCCAATAAGGACACTGATAATAAAAGAAAGCACATCGGAGGCAAGTACTCTTTGGATCGGATCGTCATTAACTACATCTTCGCAATGGCGGATGCGCAGTTAACTGCGGTTCCGATTCATAGCCTTAACATCTTCCGACAGCGAGGTAAGGAATCAATGTAACTCGTAAAAAAAGCATCGTCATAAAATATTCTTTTAACAATCATCAGTAAAATCAAGCAAACCCAAACAAGCTGAGAAAAAAAAAATTAAAAGGAGGGTCTCGAAATTTTTTAGAATTTTGGGAAATCGTTGCAGCTGCAACAATTGGCGACTACTTGGTGAACCCCAAATTTTTGAATCAACTCTTCTTTCAGTAAAAGTCTGTTTAATCATTAAACTCATAGGTTGAATTCTTCTAGATGCTTGTATTCCAGCTATAATGGCAACCACATGCATTTAAATCATTGAGGACAATCCATTTTTTGAAATGGGAACACCAAAATCTCAAAGTTCGGATAACTCTTATGAGGCTTAGTAGATGAGTTTTATTTTACCTTTGTCTTTGGGTAGTTTCTAGCTTGGACACCACAGGATAGTAACATATGGTAAACAAAAATATTCATTTGTTCCTCATTCCCATGCCATTTTACACCTTTTTGTGCCTTTTGAACCTTTTGTTCTTTTTAGTCCTCCATATGCCTTTCTTTCTGAATTTTATTCAGGCTCTTCTATCCATAGTGTCCTTTTGTGTGAGAGATGTATTTACTTTTAAGCTCACGGACGAAGAAGAACTTTTGGCAATTCTGTATTCATGTTTCGATACTTTGCTTTGATATGTATTGCTTCTTTTAGGAGTTTGACTCTTAACAGCCTCTAAGCTTTTTAAATCTTGGCATGGGATCATTTATATATAATAAACTATTTACCTTGCTTCCTTTTCGTGGGTCCTTTCCTGTCACCCCCTAGGACATTTTAGATGTGAAATGGATGGAGCCCTGAAATAGTATTCCAGACCTTTTGATTCTGAGTTATTTTCATGGGTTAAGCAGGACTTCAATGAGTGCATAGCCATATAGGAAAACTACTTACTAGAAGAAATTCTATCAGTTCAACCTCTACTCTTTCAGCTTCTTCATAAGTCTCTGAAAACATAGGCTTAACTTGAGCTTTTGCAAACATGGCCAAGTCAGGACCTAAAGCTGAGGTATAATACTTAGTTAGAACCTTTTTAGAGGGTTTATCAGTTGCAGAGAAGTTCTTAAGGTAAGCAGAAAATCTTTGAGTAAAATTGTGTACCTTTTCTTTTCTTTCTTTTTTTAAAGTGCCTAAACCTTTCATTAGTGTTGCATGTGTCTTTTGGGCTGCATACTTACTTCTGAAAATCATTTCAAAAGTATCCCAGTATGGGATAGAGTTTGTAGGAAAACCAAAATACCATGATGCTGCCGCTCCTTTAAAGGTATGCGAAAAAAGTCTACAAACTACATCCTCATGTTCCCCAGCCCTTAATCCTTCTATTGCCAAATAGAAACCTTGCAAATGGTCATCTACTACAACCTTCTCATTTGGATAAAACTTGGGCAGCATCTTCCCAAAAGCTTGAAGTAAGTCATGCAACGGAGGTGTTAAGTTCAGGGGTGATTTGGCTTTCCAAGCAGGTGGTGGATTTGGTGGGTTAAGTGGATGATTTGCATTTACACCTGCCATGATTCTAGGTGGAGAGTGAGGAGGTGAGGGAATAGGAGTACGCACAGGATAATAGTAAGGTGTATTTGGGCCTACTTGATTCAAAGGCTGAACAGCTTCCTGTAATGCTACTTTTATTAACTCCTCCAAATCTTCAATCTGGCTGCGGCCTGGTCCACCGTGTATATTTTTGTATTTTTTGACTTTAAGTATGATATGCAAGTGCCTATCTAACATGCATATTGATAAATAATACGAGGAGTGGTCACAATGTGATGCGTAGGTTCTTACCTCTTGTCTTAGACTCTCTCGCATCTAAATCACACACAAATAGAAAACAAGATTAACTAAGCTGTCCCTAGGGAGCAAGATTATCAATTAATGAGTAATGTATTACTGTTCATATGTTAAGATAAATCACAGATAGCTATTCTTAGAATCAAAACACATAAACATGAATAAAGATATGCACAACAAGATAGCTCGTTGTCTGTTAAAACATTCATTACTCATAGTGGAAATTATCACAAAATAAACCAGAGAACATTCATATAAGAACATAGGTTCAAAAAGTTAGAACAATCTCACAGTTAATGAAACACAGCTGAAAATGAAATAGTTCCCCTTCAACATTGTTCATTTCATCACATTTGAACATTCCACACAGCATTTTCTTCAACAGGCAAAATTGTAATTTTATTATTGCAAAATGAAATAGTTTTTCTTACAACAAGTAGTTCACAAGTCTCACTAGGAAAAAGCCCCCCTTCTATCTAATTCTCCTATATTTATGCAAAAGCAAAACTATTGGGCTTCCCACAAATGACTCTTGGGCTTCCCCAACGCTTCACCTCCCATAGTTTTCTCACATTTAGTTCTTATATAATTTACAATATATTACAATTAAACAAACTAATAAAGCACTTAGGTGGAGGGCTCCGCTTGATTGTTCAAGAACTTCTTCCATGCTGAAGGTTTTGAGGCAATGCTTTCAAACTCAGAAGGTTCGAGAAAACGAATATTGATTTCAAATTTGGCAGCCTGATTTCTTATTACTTCGATTCTGGCTGAGCTCAAGCGTAGTTGATCTTCTAGCAACTAGAAACTGACCGCTGAATGAGCTACCTCATCTCTCAAGATCTGTTTGTCTAGTGCCTTGATCTGCTGAATTATTTGTTCATCCTCCTGATATCTATTCCGCAACATCTCTATCAATAGGTTGTTGTCTGGAAATGTATCCATTCTCTACTCAGCAGCAACGTGGCAACGATTGTAAGTGATCAAGAGTCTCCTACAGAACTTTGTACAAGCTCCCTTTGTCTTCTTTATATCCTTCTTAAATTCTTCAGTTGTGTTTATGGAAAATTCTAATAAGTCATAGTCTTGTCTCAGGCCTTGTTGATCTTTTGCTGGCAGGTCTGTAGGGATCTCCTCATTGGCCTCTAATCTTGCTATTCTTCCTATTAGGACTTCTAAAATGTCCTGTGACCTGTCCACAAAATATGAAGAAGTTTCCAAAATTTCTTCTAGTCTATTATCTACCTACAAAACCTTGCACCTCTCTTCTTCTATGGATAGTTGCAGCTTGTGAATTTTGCTTCTTTGTTCTAAAACATGCTCCTTGAAAGGATGAATGTTGGTTTGTTGTTCCCTGGCTTCTTCTAAAGCTGCTACTAATGAAACAACTTGTTCTTTAAGCTCTGCTGTTTGCCTCTGAGATTGTCTCTCTGACTCTTCCAAAGTAGCCTTCTGTAACTCCAGCTCCCCTATCTTACTTATCAACTGGTCCTTCTCTGCATGAATACTTTCACATACCATTTTCAACCCATCCTTTTCTGTCACTAGTCCCTGACATTCTTGCTGCAATTTTGCTAGAATTTCTTGGGAAACTTCCAAAGACCTCTTCTCTACTTGGAGGGACTGGAGTTCTGCTTTTGAAGACTTTATTTCATGTTGCATGTCTTCAAACTTCCTTTTCAATTTATTACTTTCCTCTCTCTCCCTTCGTAGCATATCTTTTAGTTGGGCAGCAGATTTCCTTGAATATTCAAGGTCAGTCATTATCCAATCCACATTGTCCTCAGAAGCATGGATCAATGCTGCTCCAGCTCAGATAGTGAATCCTGGGTCCTTGTATGTTCCATGCACCATGGTTATATCATTTATCATATTTCCTGACTGCCCCCCAGTCTCGACTTTCCTCTCGGTCCTCTTTACAATTCTTTTCGTTTCCTTGTCGTAAAAAATAGTATTGAAGTCTAGAACCTCTTCCCCTTTATTTTGTTTGAAAGGGATCAGTCTTAGGCCAGAAACAACAACCTGTCCTAATGTGTTGCTAGTAGCTACCTTAGGGTCTTGAGAATCAGGATTACCCAGATCCTGAACCTGAATATCTTCAGGATCAAAAGCTTGTTGCTCTGTCATGGACCCTGTCAGTTTTAGTCTCTCTACTTCCTGCTTCCTGAGTTCCTCATCCATTTTCCTTTTCCTTTCTTCTTCTTCACTCCTGGCAGCTTCTTCTGCACTTCTAGCTGCTTCTTGTGAATCAGCTTTCCTCTTTTCTTCCTCCTCACTTCTAAGCCAACTTTTGTCCTCCTGTGCTAGTCTCCTAGCATCTTCATCTCTTTTCCTAGCCACCTCTTCCTCTGCTTTCTTCTGCTCATCTTGTCCTTTCCCACCTTTAGTAGTGATCTTCTTTTTGAATCTTCTTTTTAATGCAGTTATGTTTTCTGCATTTCGAAAAATTGATTCGTCTTTATCCCAGTGGCTTGTATACTCAAAATGTACATTTGCTTCTTTTTAGTGTTTTGCCACTTTATTCCGGGAATCATTCCTATGGAAGTTTATTTTCCCAAAATGAAATTTCTCCAATTCTTCTACAAACTCATCAGCTTTCTTAACTCTTGAGAACTTATAACTTCCCAACCTAAACGGTAAGGGAGGGTAAGTTGCCTTCTTATGTTCAAATAAAAAACTCCCTATGCCATCCAAGAATACCTTCCTGATTGCCTCCTTGTGTACCACATAATTAGTGGCATATTTTAGAAGTAGTGAAGGTGCTCTAGAGCAGCCATACATTCTAATATACAGTCCATCCTCCGTTAAGTAGTAATCAACATATTCTTCAATGACCTGCAATGCTTCTTCAGACATGCAATTGCATTCTTTTAAGAAAATCATTGTATATAATGGCATAATGAAGTGCTCAAATACTTCTCTGTAATGATTTTAGTACTTATGCGCCCATAGTGGCTTGTAGGCTGAGTATATTGGTGTTCGGTCTCAGTCCCAAATACACCTCAGGTTTGGGAATGGCTGGTTGCACAGTATGCAATCAATCAGTATGGAGCTCATGTAGAACTCTAATTTTTTCGGGGACACCCCTCCCAATGCTAAAGCAATGCAAGCCGAGAGATTGTTTGATACAATGTTCACCCAGTTGAACACGGTCCCTTGGGTGGCAACACAGAAGATGATAGGAACCCACCCCAACTTAAAACTTTTACCGTGATCCCTACCAAAGATCCTGTTCAGCATTAAAGAAATGAACCTATAAGGGGTTCTTAAGGTGACTGTGTCATATTCCCCTGATGGTCTAGTTCTGAAACTCTTGCCAGGTACCAGCATTCTTTTCAATGTCTCAACTACGTCAAGATTAATTTCCTTTAGCCAATATTCAGTCAAGTAAACTTGTGCTTTCGGTAAGTGGTAGGCTAGTGATACATAACCAGGGCTATAAGCAGCATAACCCTCTTTGTCAATGTTGGCCAAAATCATGGTAGTTACGTTTTCCCTAGGCAGAATCCATCCAATTACCTCTGAGCACGGGAAAATCTCAAGTCTGGTAGCAATCCTCATCAAAGCAGATCTTTCAATATTAGCATATATAGTCTCTTCCTGAAAACCAATGTCAGGTACTTCATGATGTGTTATTAGTCTATAGATTCCCCCCCACTTATATTCTGGTTCGACACTTGTGATGCATCTGGTGTCTTCATAAGTATATTCAACCTTTGTGACAACTTCAACCTCGGGTTCCTCTTCCACCATAGGGGATTTTTTTTTCTTCCTTTTAGACATCTCGTATTCAGAAAGATTGCCCTGTCATACACACAAATCTTTTAGGTCCTATTGAGCCATTCAAGTAATATTCAAAGAATGAAAAACAAACTACATGAGCATTTACCTTGGTCATGCTAGTCATGATTGAATCTATGTAAAATACAGCAACAAATTCAACTACCGAGCATTTCTACACAAGATAAGTCTATAAAACTATATCCTGCCCATGACTAAAAACGGGCGTGATCAATCAATAACATTATGGCTTCACTAACAATGAAGAAAAATTTCTTCCGTTCAAAGAAAGAAATATAAAAACTACACCCTCAGCGTTGTGATTCCAGAGTAAATTTTCCTACTACCAATCTCATCCTAAATGAGGTGCAACCTCAAAAACCGCTACCCTTGTCCCACACAGGCGAACGACCCAAAACGCTGGAAAACCAAAACCTTCGACACTTCGAAAGAAAACAAGAAAAACACCTTCCTCTTGTAAGGGAACAGGAAAACCACCCCTCCCCTCGGACGACCATATACAAACCGAAGAGAACTGGTGCAGACAGCGTAACGCTCATCTGCACCAGTTTCCCGAATAGCCGGGTGAGGTTCGCAAACTCATAACGACAACAAAATTAATCATTAAGAAAACAAAAAACCTTCCCGGGACGGCCATACTGTCAAGATGAACTAGATATATTCTAAAACCATAAACCTTGGTGTTCATTAACCATGGAGGTGGGAACTAACCAAGGACGACAACCCTAGTTCGAAATTCAAAAGAAAGGGTAGAATCGAGAAGAATGGCCTACCTAGAAAGGAGTTGTGCAGCTGACAAGAAGAATCCGCAAACCTCCACGGCGGTGCCACCTAGGAATGAGCTACTGACAGCGAGTACAATGTCCCATTCGAAATGACAATGACAGCATAGGCACGAGTTCACAGATAAAATAATAGAAAATAAACCCCAAACCCCCAATATATACATCCCGGTAAAACAAACAATCGGCGGGAAAACATGACCATCGGGCGGCAAAGTGACTAAGGGATCAGCGATCAAAACAGCTGCATCTCCACAATGGCGGAAGATGAAACAACTACGAGTTTCGCAGTGCCAAATGAAGCATTGGCGAGAGAAAAAAAAATAACTCCGCATTGGAGCTTGACTAGACTAAAGGCTCGGACCAATAGTTGGTTGAAGCGTCGCAACGGCGGAAACGGTAAAGACAACGAGTTTCGTAGACCAGTCAAAATCGGAGAGAAAACAAACATGACTTAAGCAGAAAAAATCGGCAAAGCGGAAAACATAAACCAAAATAAATCGAAAGAAAAGTCCCTTCTAGAGCCGGAATGACGGAAGCTAAAAGACTATGGTCCTGCGAATCAAAACTGGTGGGAATCGGAAAATATCAACACAACCATTAAGGTGCTCACAATATGTCATCCGCAACGGCAAAAGCTATAGAGACAAAAAGTTTCGACGCTATTCCAATAAGGACGTTGATAATAAAAGAAAGCGCATCAGAGGCAAGTACAATTTGGATCGGATCGTCATTCAACTACATCTCCGCAATGGCGGATGCGCAGTTAACTGCAGTTCCGATTCATAGCCTTAACATCTTTCAACAGCAAGGTAAGGAATCAATGTAACTTGTAAAAACAACATCGGCATAAAATATTCTTTTAACAATCAACAGTAAAATCAAGCAAACCCAAACAAGCTGAGCAAAACAAAATTAAAAGGAGGGTCCCAAATTTTTTTAGAATTTTGGGAAATTGTTGCAGCTGCAACATGATCACATATAAGCATATCGGTATACTCATGGGAATACACTAGTAATGAATCCTCTGTATGAAAGGATGAAAGAACGGGATGCTCACAATCTTCAAGGAGGTTCTGAGTATTGATGCCAAGAACAAAGGAGGAGATGCTGAAGCACATGAGATCAAGTAAGGTAAGTGGTATCACACAAATAAGGCTTGATGTGGCTAAGCAAACATCCTGTAAGTCACCGGGTTGCGCACCATCAATGAGAGAGGTATGCACAAAGTGTGAAGGATCTGGAACATAGATCTCAGAATCTAAGATAGGAGATATACAGAACAATGAATGGGCTATAGGATCATAATCAATGTCAGCAGCAGCTCCATATGTTACTTCTTTTTCATCATTAGTATCACAAGAAGAAAAATCACCTTCAAGAGACACAGAAAAAGATGGCTCTTCAATATCTGCTTCTTCATTGAAGGAGGAAGCATTTGAATCAAAGAGGGTAGAAGCAACATGAACTGTACGAGAAAATTATTCATCATGATAAAATTCATCAGAGAATGTAGAGGCCAAGAAATCTTGAGAGAGAGAACAAGAGGAGATGTTGGGTTCACTCCATGCTTCATCTTCTATTTCCTGCAAACCAAAAGCTTTGTCCAAAATTTTCCAAAGCTCAAATGGAAATTCAGCAAAATCTATGAGATGATGTATATTTGGATACATTTCCAAGCACATGATTCCATACTATTTATCACAATTATTTAACCAATCAATCTTCTCTTTATAAGACTCGGGTTCACTCAATGCACCAATGGAGACATCAAAGAGACATTGCCTCTTCAAGTATGCACTCATCTTTGGCTTCCAATCAGCATAGTTGAAAGGAGACAGTAGAGGAAATTTTGAATCCATATTGAATTTGTTGATATGCTCTAGTAGATACTCTATGCAACCTGCAAAACAAACTAGGAGAAAATCGTGTAAGCTAGACAAGCTCTTCTTCAGAGAGGGATAGGAGATTGGAAGCGCTCCTCAATTTTGTAGAACTTGATACACCTTGTTGCTGTAGAATATGGAAAGGTTGTTCTCCCTATAGATCTGATACCATGTATAAATAATATATCAATTCTATGATAAATGATGCTAAGAAGAAGCACAGGAAATAGATCTTGCTACTAAGAATTCCCACAAGCATACACAGGAAAAATATAGAGAAGAAAAGAGATTGAATCACATGAATGAAGAGATGAATATTGGTGTGTACCCTTCCATTGAATAATGATGAATAATAGTGTACATAAATATTACATCCCTCATAGGAAAATTGAATTGTATGGAAACAACTCATAAAGCTCAAAAATGTTGACTTACCAAAATATAGCAAACCCCCATAGGTGGCTAAAGCACTTCCCAAATATATGAAGGACCTCATGAGTTGGCCAAAGCATGAGTGAGATGTCAAGGATATGTAAGAAACATGCTAATCCTAGAAAATCGATAAAAACTAATGGAGGATGGGTTGGAAACAAAAGTTTCCAGTTTCCTAGTTGACTAGCTTTTATCTTATCCATAGAAAAGCAGAAAAAGTAGAATAAAGCAGAATCTGCTGTAAAGTCCTGTATAGTAATTTTGGATGGTAAAAAGGTGGTCAAGATCAACCCATAATTAGAAATAGGTCATTCCTAGGATATAGATGGAATGTATTGACTTTAAGGTGCAAGTGGATGCCAACTAATTAAGCTAGTGGGTGGATAATTAATTAAATAATAATTAATTATTTTATCCCAAGTTATGAGTGGGTTTAATATATTCCAACACTCCATGCATTCACCTAACCGTTCAAATTAAAATTAACAATATCCATAGGTTAAAAATCTTAGTAACTTGAGTGATAGTTTAGATACATGTTACGGCATCGTAAAACGTAGGAGCTGTCATTTATTGCCTACACTGCAACTCAATACTTGCACAGTTCTTCCACGTATTGTCAGCATATAGAACAACCTTTTAGGTACCCTTGAGGTATATCGAAAGGTAATTCACGTACTCAATTGTATATCGGAAGGCCCCTTGCAAATGGTTGAGCATTAGACAACACTACTACAGATTTGAATTCCCACGTACCTTGTGTATATCGGGAAGCCCTTCTAGGATTCCTGAAACCATCTAAGAAAATCCCTTTTGACCATCTTGTTAGCACAATACACTGAGAACAACACTCAAGGATATTACTATGCACGTTCCATCTAGGTATTCGGGTATTTAGGTGAGGGACGATTGATCCTCCTCGGCTCATTTTACTGTTGGACCCTACAGTAGATAGCGAGTTGCAAAAACTTGACAATCGTAGTGAGGAATCGTCTTGTATCAACCCCTCTTGTCACTTAAGTTTACTTGTGGCCTGTAGTTTGTGTAGGATAATTTTTGTGTGATTTTTCTAGTTTTGAAACCCTAGGTTGGGTTTTAGTGACCATACAATCTGGCTAAGTTTTAGTTGAGATGATCCAGAAGAAACTAGGGCTTTCCGCCCAACTTTCAACCTGTCATAGGGGAGAGCCCAATGGAAGCCACAAATCAAGGAGTTCTAGCTGACTCTCATGTGGAAGGAAGACCAATTGTGGAGAGCGAAGAATAATTCACTGCTTACATTAATCCCTTGGTCCAACATCCTCCTACCGCTGACACTTCCTTTCATTCCCTAATGGAAGTTCGTACTGATAGTCCTGTTGAAACCGAATATGGCCCTAATGATCCTTTTTGGAGAATTTATATGGGTCAATCCCTTTCCGAATTCAAGGTTACTAGACCTTCTTTTGAGAACCCTCCACTGGGTGAAGATGAGTATAGAAATATCTAGGAATCTCTTGATCGCGCTCACAATTTTCAAGAGAGAGTGGAAAGAATTATTCCCTCACCCATACCTCATAAAGAATCTATGTCGGATATTTTACCCCACCTTTCAGATTTGTGGCCTTCTGGATATTGTTCACTTGTCGAGACTTTGGCTCCTATTGATGATATTCTAGTTTGTGGTGTGACTCCTCATAATCTAGGTCAAACCTCCAACCCTACAGTTTCAAATGCTAGGTCTATTTCTAGTCCTCCCATACCCTCTATAGCTAGAGGTGTTAACACCGTGTTTGAGTTCTTGAATCATGGACTTGAAAGATTTGAAAATGACCCTATTTAATGAAATTTTGTGGAAGCGCCTTTCAAGTTATCTGGTTAACAAGTTTTTTCATCTGGAGCTGTAGGATGGAGAGTGGACTTTGATCTACGTTGTTATGTCTTTTTGTAGATTGGAACATGCAGTGGTGAAATAAGGGTGAAGTGTGTTAAGCCTCGACGGTGCCGATTCATGACGAGGAGGATCAACGAAGTAAAGGGATTCCACAGAGCGAAGATGCAAGGCAGAATGCAGTCATTGGATTTACAGAGTATGTTAAATGGAAGCAGTATTGGAGAGATGAGATTAACCCAAAGCTAGATCAACGACGCTAAATATTTCCATGTGGTGAACGTGATCGACCAAAGAAGCATTTCCAAATCATGGAATAGATTAAAAGGAGAAAGGATCGGACAGTTGACATAAAGGAAGAGATATATCTATGGTCGTGATCAATTCTGCAATCTGAACTAGCGTGGACGGGGCCGGGATTTCAATCCACGAAAAGTTGTAGGATCTACAAAGATCGATGGTTGCGACGAGAGGTCAAGATTGATTAATGTATAGGAAATGTTCCATGATCGGAAGTTGCTCACTCGATCAGAGGAAAAAGGGTTGGTGGAATGTTAAATTTATTAGGGATGAATGCTCCCGTTGAGGGAAGTTTGGATATTGACGGTTGATGTTGATTTCTCCAAATAAAGCTACACATATCTATAGTGTTGAGACTCTGGTATGAAGACTTTGCATATCAAAGGCTTAGATCGCAAAGAGAAAGGATATACAATACATATTGTGTGGAGGCACATGAGAATTATGCAATATAGAAAACTATAAAAGATTCTACGTGGATTTGAAAAAGGTTTGTCTTTTCCAGAGCTTCAATATTAACGAAATCCCTGACTGCGTACAGAGTGGCAGCGGAGACAGATCGGAGAACTATGCTAAGTGAGAAGGTAGGTACCTTGATATTTTGTCAGTACTGTTGAAAATGGATAAAATGAAGGAGGTAGAGGTAGTGGAGATAGGGGATGATGAGGAATTAGGGGTTACTGGTCGGAAGGATGAATAAAGTTTCATAGATGAAAATGCTGAAATATTTGATACTATTCTACTAAACGAAATCATTGAAACCGCTAAAGGTAAACTAGAAGCCCTTAAGGACCAAGGTAGCGATACCTGTGGTGTTTTTAAGTCCTTTTTTGATTTTTTCTATGTCAACCAGACCCCCCATTGCCCCGATTTTGTCGAATAGTGTGCAGACATTTTTTTTACACTGAAGGAGTCATCATGAATAAGTCCAAGTCCAAAATCCTTTTCCCTATTCTAGATCCTGACATTCGTAAAGCCCTCCATGTCCCAGATGAATTTGTCCACACATCCCAAGAATACAATGAAGAAAGTATTATACACTTATTTCAAGATTCCACAGCCGAAAATAAGTAATCTTTCCTGAAGTCTTGTTCAAAACCTGATGCTGAAGTCATCAGTCTATCTTATCCCATTGAACTAAGTCTGTTTAATGAAGAAACCCAGTGGTACATAACCTTAGCCAGTTAGTTTCTAGGTTTAGATACTAATGGCTATGTCACAGATTCATTGTTGAGTCTATTGTTTATCTTGAGTACCTATCTGGTCGAACCTGAACTTCCGAGACAATCTTTTTAGTCCAATTGTCTTAAATTTGATGAGTTTCTAGCTGAGAACATTTGTTCTCAGTTAGTTAACTTCCACGATACTAGCATGTTCAAATTTCAATCCTTTTTATTGAGAATGTTCTTGTATTACAATGAAGATAATTCATAGGCACCTGGGTTAGTGATCACTGATGACATGACCAAGAATTATTGTGAATTAATGAAGTCTTTGATGGCAGAAATATATGACATATTCTTTCAAGAAAGATTTCCCAGGGTGTTTCCTGAGATGAAGGAAACTTTACAGCTATCTCCTAGTAAGATGATAGGAGATTGGTTCCTGACAGAATTTGGAACAACTATAAGATATATGGTTTTGTGCATCAGCCATATGTCCTTCCAGCCTTTTTGACAGTCGGGATTTTTTCCTTGGAATTGATTAGGAAAAGGATTATTGTTGAAGAAGAGCACATTATGAGATTTAGGAAGAGTTCAGGTATTAATTTTCCCTGGTAAATAGGACCATACATTGTCAAAAGAAGAACTGCCCTACCACTAGTTGATAATCTTCTCAAAAGCATGGGGTTCTCTTTGGGACAGGCCATAAATTACGACCCACACTAGGTGATTTCCAAAAGGAGACAGGCCAACAAGAATAAGAATTTTGAACACATAGAAATAGCTGGAATTAGAGAAGCAACAAATTGGGACGATTATCCTAACTACACTACAAAGGATACCAGCATGGAACAAGACTCTATCTCATCCCTTCCTAGAAACAACTCTTCCCAAACGAACTTGTCTAACATAGTTGCAATGGATGGAAATGTCTCATCGTTGGTAAGTTTTTCAGAGAATACTATGAAAAGAGAGCATGCAGAGCCCATGGATACTAATGAAATAGATACTGCTAGCATGCCAAAATAGAAAAAAAGTAGAACAAGAACAAGATATATTGAAGGTGAATAAAAGCAGTATGAGAGGGAAGGTGAAGAAGAGCAATGAAAAGGGAAAACATAAACAAGAAGAGCACATAACAACTAGGTTAGAACTTCAGAAGTATGTATTTGATGGAAAAACTCCAAGCATGTATGCATCTAAAGAAGATTGGCTAAAAACTTACAGAGAGAAGCCTGATAAAAATTTTGATGAGACAATAAAGCTACATGAGGAAATAAAACAGCTACCCGGGCCAGGCGTAGCATTGAAGACTGTAAGGGATCATGCTACAAACACCCTAAGTCTGGCCATGACAATGGGTAATAAAGTGTCAAAGATTAGATTAGGGTGAACCTAGAGAATGTTCCTACTACAGGTATCATACACCTTAACAGAGAAACCGATGATATCCTAAATACTAGATTGCTAAACGCTACCTTACATATATCCAAGTTGGAGTCAAGTAAAACAAAAACTCAAGACGTCTTGAGGAAAGTAAGGGTTGAGAATAAGGACCTTAAATTCAAATTTAAAGAGTTGTAGGATGAATCAGTGAGGGTGGATGGATAGGAAAATAAGGGTGCATTGGCTCAAAAGTTGCTGGATGAGAAAGAAAAGGAAATTTAGGTGCTTAAAAATAAGTTGAAAATTACTTCTACCCAGCTCATTCAGACTTCTAAGTTGACTGAGTTTGAGAAGGAAAAGGAGGATTTAAATATCGAGCTGACTAATTTCAAGGACAAACTTTTGAAGCTCGAGGAGAAAGAGGCTAAGCTGCGAAAAGAAAGTGAAGAAGATTTAAAGGCTAAGCTAGCAGCCAAGGAAAGGGAGCTACAAGAGAAAGGTGAACTTGGTGGAAATTCCAGCCACTATGCCCAATGCAGGGACATACACCACCTCCTTGTCTAATGCTATGTCACAGGTAAAGCTAAGGGATGTAGAGCTTACAGGGGTTAAATCAGCAAAATAAGAATTTAGAAGAAATGGCTTTGAAAAAGGAAGAAGAGAAGAAGAAGTTAGAAGAAAGATGTCAAGAATTGCAAGATCAAAATGTCAAGTTAAACAAGCAAGTGATTGGCCACAATGGTCCTGGAGGGAGCCTGGCATATGATTTGGGATAAAATATTCTCAAAAGCTGATAAGTTCAAACCTTATTTAGATTTCATTGCATATCAAGAGGATTCTTTGCAGATGGCCAGGAAAAAGGTTTCGATAGTAAAGGGAGAATTGCATAAGAGACCAGTGGGGGTAGCTCAAAATGTTGTCAATTTTATAAGCAACTTATCAGAAGAACAAACCAGCAGGTGTGGTATAAAAAATAGAGTTGTTATTTCTGGAGCTAGAAAGGTGGTTGGAAAACATAGGATGCTAGACACTGTATAGGCCAAGGTTGATATTATAGATCACAAGTTCAAAGGGGTGATTGATTTATTTAAACCATTGGTAAGCAGGGGGATTCCTTTTCTTTGGGAAGAAAAAGGACATTTGTTGACTCAGGAAGAGTATCTGGAAATATCAGTCCTTCGTAGGTCTGACCACGACAAATTTGGGGATATGCAGCACCCCCTGTCAGGCCCCATTGTGTTTGATAAATTGGCTAGAGCATTTTAATTATTAGTTGATTTTAAAGCCACTTGTGCTACAGTACCTGATTTCTCATACACCGAGAATATGGAGCTCAAAGTACTAGCACGGGACATGGTTGTTGCAACTTTTTCTGGTCCTGGTCTATGGAAGTCATTTCAATTGTATGGGTCAAACAAGTTAAAATTACATCCTTAAAGACATAAAGGAAGGCAGCATGAAGGTTTTTCCTCAATACATACCTATTTGTAATCACCTCTCTCAAATTTTGTACAACTGTCATTAGCTGAGATATACAGAAAAAGGAATTTTAGCCTATTTTTCGATAGTTTGCAGTCTATTTCTGTCTTATGTAAATCATGGTCTATATGCCACGATCGAGTTTTTTAGGATTTTTTTCTTCGGTTTGTAAATAATTTTGATTCTATGGTCGGTATAGGAGGTCCGAGAAATTATAAATTTACCTCCTGCAGAGGGAGAAAGGTTGGAACCCGAGTAATTTTGGAGTTGTATGTATTCAAGCGTTTCTTAATAAAATTACAGAGCCGAACCTGGTATTTTTTCCAAATATTCATGTGTTGTTACATATTACAGTCTGTGCCTTCTTTTCCCATCTGAATGTTTTCCTATTTATCTGTCCATTTTGTTTTCTTCCACTTCTGGAATGAGTGTATAACAGTTTTAGAATTCATACTTGTATGCTCTAGCTGTTATTTTCAGATGTCCACAAACCTGCTCTTCTAAAGTTAATACAAAATTCATTTCATAATTCTCCATGTTAATGGTCTGTTCATGTTCTTGATTTACTGCCATACAATCAATATTTGACTGTGAATGAATGGCTATCTTGCCTCTGCATTAAATCACCTTGCATAAAGTTTTGTTATATATATATTTCACATCTTGACTCCATAGCCCAATGTTTATGTGTCTCATTTCAACCAATCTTATAAACAATACATATTTTCACTTGTATATATATCTGGCATTGTCAATATTTTGTGAGAGATCCCTCTTGGAAGAGAAGAAATCGAGTCTTCCCTTCAAAAGTGGTTTTGTTGTTACCTGGGAATAAGCCTTTCACAAACTTTGGTAAATTTCCAGTGATAACATGAGGGAAATCCTTAGCTTAACTGGTATCAGTACATTCCAACGGTAGGGGACAACCCCGGGCATGAATTACGTTATCAGTTAGTGGAGTTGCTGTTAGTGCCAAACATACCTCTATTGTAGGGCAACCCATAGTGATTGTTCCTCCCACCAACACCAATATGGTAAACCCTCTGACAAGTTCAAGCCAAACCTCAAGGGCACAACCTATAGTTAACCAACCTTCTTGGGGTTATGGTTACCCATGGAATCAACTACCTGTAGAAAATATGAACTATCAACCTACATCTATAGGAACTACGGTCCTATTGGTGTGCATATTCCTTATCAATACTACCAATACATCGAACCTAATCGACAACTTCCGTTCTTGGTGAATTTGGACTTACCCGATCTGTCCAAGTTGATTAATGATCCCATTCAGCACAACCCTTCATGGCCTGCTATACCATTCAAGTTACCATCAGACATTCCAAATTTTGATGGGAAGCAGGGAGATGACCCTAAAAATTAAGTCATGATGTTCCATCTATGGTGTTCTTCGAACTCATTAATGGATGTCTCTATTCGTTTGAGACTCTTTTAGTGAACTTTGATTGGTACGACTGCAAGTGGTACATTGAAATTCCACAACATTCATTTGTGGATTTTAGCTCATTGGAAACCGTTTTTCTCACACATTTTCAGCTACCCATTCGTTATGAAACGGGTATGAACCTTTTGACTTCTCTCCATCAAAACACTTCCATACATATATCAGACCATATTCATGAGTGGAGAAGATAGAGATGACTCATTAAAGCTCCCATCTCGGACCAACTATTAGCCGATTGGTTCACGAAATTATTGTTGCCTCCCATTACCCAATATGTGGATATGGGTGGTGTTGTTACTAAAGAGTAGGCTATCAGTCACACTCAACATCTAAACTTGGTATATTCCCAATCCAGAACCCTGTATGACCTAATCCCTCAAGCTCCTCATCCCAGCTTGGACCCTACCAAGCCACTCGTAGAAACTCCTATTGATGGGGTTGTCGATTCAATCCATCCCTTGTTAGAATCCAAGCCTACAAAGAAACAAAGTCCTTCTGTTGATGCTCCTTCAACTCCTACAGTTTCCACCAAGGTGAATTCCATCCAAAGTACGCAAACACCCGAAAATAAGAAGAAAGGTAAAGGGAAAAATAAAAAACCTAGAAACCAACAGGAGAATCCCAAGGCTACAGCCACGAAGAATGATAATAAAGGAAAGAGAAAGGCCAAGTACCCCTTCCTATTATGTGGCAGTGACCAGTTCATGAAGGAGTTCCCTCACCGTGAAGAGATTAGTAAATTTATGAAGAGTAACCCCACACTGACGGTGCTTACCGATCCCTTTCCGTATCAACAACAATTGGTAGATAATATGTCTAATCAAGGGACCTCTAGTTCTATGGCATAAATTAGAATGATGTCCTCAGACACCATTAATTTAAATAATCGTACTCATTCATACGACAAGCCAATAGAGAAGAAGGGAAAAAAATCCTTCTTCCGAGAAAGTTCCTTCCACTAGTTCTCCTCCATCTTTGTCTAATGGCCCTCTCACCATTGAGAAACTTAATATCAATTTAATTTTATTACCACCTAATAGTACCCTCCGGAAGGTTTTTTTTAATCCCAATGCCCGAGCTGCACAATTCTACAATGTCATTGAATATTTGGCTCAGGCACCCTATGTGATGTCTACCCTTGAGGTACTCCAAAGATTCCTAACACAGCGTAAAAACCTATTAACGAATTTGGGGGAATTAGACCCAGATAACACCAACCTAATCCATTTCAGTGTGGAGAACTATAAATCCAGATTACCCCACCAAATTGCATTTCAAAATGCAACTATAGTAGTTGGGAGAAAGGTCCATCGAACCGTTCTGGATGAGGTAGCTTCAACCTCAGCTTTGTCTATATCCTACCGGAGGGACATTGATTCTCTTAAACTTACAAAGTCACCTATGACCTTAAAAGCTTTCGATGGACAAGGTTTCCAGCCTCATGGTCTGTTACCATCCCTTTTAGTTGAGCTTGGGGGCAAGACTGTTTTTATTCAGGTGGAAGTAGTTGATGCCCTGTTAAATTACAATCTTCTATTGGGGAGAAATTGGTTCTATGTTATGGATGTCTTCGCTTCGGTAGTCTTTTAGACTCTCCAATTTCATCATTTGGCGAAGATCGTGACCATCGATCAACTTGAATTTTGTTCACCAGATGTTGTTACTCCCACCGCAAATAATATCCCTATGCTAGGTCATTCCCTTCCTCCTTATCAATTGATTGGGGTAGGTATGATGAAAGATTCAACCCTTATGGGAGTGTTTCCCTCAACCCCTCCTAGTACGGAAGTGGTGAACATGAACATGATTTAAAAGACTGGCTATAGTCCTAAAGGGAAAGAAGTTGTTGAGTCATCCTCTCTTGTCCTTTATGAAGCACTTTATTATGTTATTCAATCTACTTCCAATGTCCATTATGATGATCTTCATCTAGTGACTTCGGATCCTTACCACCTTCGCTACTAGCTAGAACCCTCTCTTCCCACTCTAGATAATCTCACACAGGATTTTCCATCAGACGAGTCCATCATGGAGATCATGAGTCCGAATGAACTTGTATGGGAATATCACCATCATCGATCTTGTTTTCTTCCTAATGCCAGTTCGGTAGATTTTGACCTTGTATCTCTTATCTGTACTAATATCATCACCAATCCGCAAAATTCGATATTGTTACAAGACACATATTCTAAAGGAAATATTTGCAACATCACTAAGACAACACTGATTGACATATCAGTCAAGCCCATGACTATTGAGCACGTTCATGTAGGCCAGAACTGCTTGACAAAGGAAACTGAAAGTTATAGAGCCCTTTTCAAATAATTTTGTGATATTTTTTCCTAAATGTATGAGGATATTCCTGGGATGAATCCATCAATTTTTGCACACTAGATCAGAACTTATCCCACAACAAAACATGTCCGGAAAAAATTACGTCAAGTTTATCCTAAGAAGGTTGTGACTATTAAAGTTGAAGTGGAAAAAATTTTCTTTGATGGAATCTGATCCCAATGATTCATTCCAAGATGAATTTTTGTTCTTGATAAGCACAACTTATCCATGGTATGTAGATTTGATCAACTATCTCCAGACTCAAATATTTTGGCCCGACATATCCCGTGACGATCGTCGTCGTATTCGTCACCACGCAAAGTACTATCTCATTTTGAATGATACATTGTACCGACGTTGTATCGATTCCATCCTTCGATGGTGCCTTACACATGAAGAGGCTGAAACTGTTCTGAATGACTGCCACTCTGGAGCATGTGGAAGTCATCCTTCTAGGATGGCTAATGTTGAGCCGCAAAAATACCACATTTTATTCATCTTTTATATACCATTTATCACCTTATTCCTATTTTATCCTTCCATAAACCATTAACATCCACCATTTTCATGAATAAATATGGGTTACCTTGCTATTTTCCAAATCATTTATTTTTGAGTATTTTGAGTGAATTTGTTGTTAATTATTCATAAAAATAACATATTTTCATTATACTTTAAAGTTGGATGAGTTTGGTGATGCTTATAGGTGAATTTGAAGACTTTAACAAGCTCAAAAGTGACCACCTAGCCTCAAATTCGAATTTCATCCTAAAGATGTGGGCTAATTTCAAGGAGAAGATCATGGAAATGTGGAGATGGAATATCTTATCCAAGATATCATGGAGGATTTGAAGGGATGAGTTGTAGATTTGAAGGGATGAGTTGTATATTTGTTGAGGATTTTGAGGGATAAGTTGAGAGAATAGTGGATCTGTAATTATGATTAGTTATATTGAATTCATGTATAAATATGAGGGCTCTCTCCTCATTTTGGTTAGAGATCTCTCTAGTGGTTTGGAAGTAGAGAATAGTTTAGAGTTAGTCATAGACTTGATTTTTCATTTTTATGTAATGGAGATGATGCTTAATGCAAATCCTGTTACTCTTACATGTTAATATAGATTTTCAGCACTTTATTTCTTATGAATTGATAGCATATATTTATGTGATCTCACAAGTTAATGTTGATAATTTTTAATCAGTTTATTTCATGCAATTTTAGTCTTTCTTTACCAAGTTAATTTATGCAATTTCCTGTTTTTTGCAATTAGATTTATTTGTTTTCTACAATTAGATTTATTTTTATTTCGTTTCATGTTTTCATAACTTAGATTCAAGTTTAGTTGTAGAATAAGCTAGTAATACTCTGACCATGCATATATTTTGTATGTACCTCACAAGTTTACACTCTCTTTGGGTTGACAATTAAATTGTTGGATATATGTTATAATTTGTTTAATGTTTTTCACCATCATTTTGGCACCATTATCGGGGAGGTGCTAAAAGGGATCATAGTTTAGATAGATAGATAGATTACTTTTACATTACACATCAAGGGGGAGGGGAGAATGGTAAGACGAGAGGTAAAAACTTGCGCATCGACTATAGTGGGGTGCCTCAAAGTCTTTATGTTCCTTTGTTTTCGCAAGTGTGTTTATTTTTCTGCAAAGTATTTTCTTTCTTTCATTTTCATTTTTTGCAAATTATGTAAGTTTGTTTTTACTTTTCAGTTTTGATTGCTTTCATTTTTTGGGTGCCTTTATTTTATACTAACTTGCTTCTAACTTTGTAACTGTTCATTTTTTGTTTTGTACAGGTTTTTGTGCACCTTTTTATTTATGTTTTGCACTCGCTTTGTGCTACTATTTTTGTGCTTGTCATGTACTCGTTTTTTTTGTAGTACTTGATTTGATTCCAGTAAAATAATTTTAGGATGAGCATAAGTCTATATCAACTCTCTCAACTCCTAGTAGAAGCAGGGATCTCCTCTTCCCAAGAAAAGGAGATCTTGATAGTAGTAGTAAAAGATTTACTACTCCTCCTGAAGTGAAAGAAGAATTGACATTCGAAGAATCATGCATATCAGATGAGGAGAACCTGTTTGAACTAGAGATTGAAAGGGAGGAAGAAGGAATCTCAGGTGATCAACATCTTGAAGAATATCCTGCAAACAGAAGCTGCACCGAACGATGGATCCAAGTAAGTACTAGTTTAAATCCATTTTATGTTTGCTTTTATTTCATTAACTTACATTTTCAGCACTTTGTTTCGCATGTTTTATATATCTTAGATTTCATTTTGTAAAATTAGATTTGAATTTTGGTTTAGTCTTGTTAGATAGATGGTTACTCTGGAAATTTCACTACAGTTAAATGATTATAATTTTCATTTAGAATAGAGTAGGTAGGTTTTAGTTTTTTTTTTAGGTTGAAAATTAGTTGTGTTTTAATTTACTTTAATGTTTCTATTTGTTAAAATTTTATTTCTAAATAGTCTTAATTACTATTGTTTTTATATTTGTTAGGAATTAAAAATAATTTTAATCTTTTAAATCTAAATTTTTTCTGAAACTTTTTGTCTCTTTTTATTTTTATTTTTCATTTAATAATTTTCTAGTTATTCTAAAAATAAAAAAATGCATTAAGAGTTAGTTTCTTTTAAATTAAAATAAATTAATTAATAAACAAAAAAACAAATATATATACATATGAGTTTGTATTAAGAATTATTTAGATTTTTATCTTTTCTAAAAGTATTTTTTAAATCTTTTACTAGGAATAGTATAAGAAAACAATTTATATTTATTTTAAATGTTAGTTTTTCTAAAAATATTTTTTAGAAATAAATTGTAAAAATTAGCCAGGCCTATACACATTAAAACATTTAAATATTTTAAATATTAAAATTAAAATATTAAAGATTAAACATCAATATATCTAGATAATAATTTTAATACAAAACCTGCAAATTTTTTAAATAACATATATAATAAAAATTGAAATATGAGTTCAAACGACCCATTCCTTCAGCCCATCTTTCGATATGTCCTTCATCCCATCTTTCGATCTGTTCATTCCACTTTTTTCCAAAACAATAATGTAAACCAAAAAAATTAGAGCAGTAGAAAAACTAATAAAATCAAACACAAACCTAGCAGCGTGTGCATGTATTTTTGATATGACCAAACTTCATAACTGTAAAATCGATTAAAACAATTAAAAATAAAAACTAAAAATGAAATATTTCATTTTTGCAAAACTGGCCTGTAGATTCCTCTGAACTGATTTGAAGCGATTCAGGGTGATAGCGCCCCTGCAGGATATATGTTTTCTTTCTCCGCCTGATAGAGGAGATTTCGCTCATGTAGGGTTTCGAGTGAACACACTCACTGTCATAAATACTCTCATTTAATGATCGTAATTCACGTTGAAGTCGTTGAATTTGGTAGGAACGGAAGTTAACACCTACCTAATCCTTAACCGCAACCAATTAATAGTTCAACAAATCATGGTGTATGGAACCAATTCTTTCTCTTAGCGTGGAGAGGAGGATATCATCGTCATGATTTTGAGATCCTTTACCTTCTTTTCTAGATGGATAACAGCCAGTTGTAGATATCGTGTCATTGATTCTAACGCTTGTTACAACCAACTCCGATTTGGATGCAACAATTTTCCCCACGTGTTAGACTTATTATTTCACAGTTATATTCTCTATGATTTGATACCTTTCGCAACAAATTCACGTCGGTCTCGTAGGATGATGATTTTGCTGCCAACCGAACAAACATCTAGATCACGAGCAGCATAGAGTGTTGAGACCATTGAAGCTATTGATCTGACTTAGTGAATAGCATGTTCATTATAGCAAGAATATTAGTGCTGTTTCTAAGAAGGCCACATTCAGTTTCCATATACCTCTTGTTGTCGTAGAATGGTGTGAGCCATAGACCTCTTCTTGACACTTGTGTTATGTCATTCGCTCCTAAATATCGACTATGTAGACTATTGGGAGTTGTTTGAAGAAGAATTCTAGTCAATAGAAGCTACTTGCAGTCTGCATTTTCAATCTGAGTAGACCTCACTTCATGGGCTCTAATACATGTGGATACACTCTTTCCTTTTATTCTTGGGCCCTCATATTCTTTTGTTGTGCAGATCCATTTCCATGGAAACCAGATCCTTTATTCCTTACCTACCCCTAGAGCCACGCAAGTCTCCTGCTCTCTTTACAGGGTGGTATGGATTGATTTTGGGTTAAGTTTTGGTATCTGGAGCCAGTATCCATGTTTTTGATATTTTAAACTTCGTATGTGACTTCCTTGTGAATATGCACTATGTTTTTTATTATATTAATTTATAAAAACTCATACTTGTCCTTGACTACGTGTTAGCTGGAATATTTCACCTTCTATGGACAGTAAGGTGTTCCACTAGTCTGAATGGTTCAGATCTAGAACAAATGAAGGACATAGGTTGAAGACTCTCCCTGGACACTGTAGATACCTGGAATGTGATGCTTCGATAGTAACCCTGTCTACCTGCAATAAACTTAAACACGCAAACACATCGAAACTTCTAGAATATAATCTACTGATCCATGTTAGTGACTAATAAATCTAACAACATACATGCAAAATCAAACAACCACAATATATGTGGGACATAAATCAAATTGCATTAATATAGAAATATGAAGAAGTTTACAACCAAGCCTTAGTGTTGACATGCATCTCCATGAAACCAAGCATTCTCATCCCAATAAGCTCTAACTCTAGCTCTCTATGCTCTCTAATGGTCTTGGGCCAAGTGATCAATCCAATAGCATAACAATACCTTCAGAGTTCTCCCCCTCAACCATGGATATGAGCTTGTATTTATAAGGCTCAATGGATAGGGATGGTTGAGAGATTAGTGGATGAGGTGGCCTCTAAGATAATAGAATGAGGGATCTTGAGCTCAACTGACCCACAATGATAGGGATAAGAGAGGACACGAGGCTTATCATCTAGAAGCCTCGAGAAACTTCTCGTTTTCCCTTTTTACCCAGGGTACCACATTTCTCCTTCAATGACAGAGCGGTTCTGGTAAAAAACGCTTATGGATTAAGGGCCATAAGTAGTGGCACTACTTGTGGACAACAAGGATAGGCGGTGCGAGCAAGGTACCATTCTTGGACAAAGGGGCAAGCGCGGTGCTAGGAATTTTCATGGAATATTGACAATTAGCATGAGTTTCCACCCCAAGAGCTGGGATTCAGGGCAAGTAGGTATGTTAAAAGTCTTATCACATGATGGTGACAGGATTTTGGTATAACAGGATGCCCCCCAAAGCATGATTCTTAGAGGGATACGATAAATGAGAGCTTTGAGAGAACAAGTCATCGCCATGAGATGAAAATGTCAGCTCGATCGGAGCATATTGTCAAGTAGGCATCTGTAGTACATTAGTATGTTGACTCATAGACACAAGTAACCAAACTCATGGTTGTAGACCAATACAAGGCAGATCCATGAGAGGAAAAAACAAGCATGGCTACTAGAATACAGCGTAGATCCATGTGATAGAGGACTCAAACTTGGACATAGCTACCAGACATACAATGTAGATCTATGTCATACAGATGCAAATTTGAGCATAGCCATGACCATACAAATGTGGATCCATGCTATATATACAAAACTCCATCGCAACCTGGGGAAAATCAATGAGCGCTTTAAACAAATACCCGGGGTCTTCATCTCGTCTTCCACAAAATATGATTCTATCCATGTGATTACAATGATCTTAAGTCAAACATGGTAGAAACCACTTGATTATTGGCCAATGATGTGAACCATTAACAATGCGAGGGAGATCACCATTGATGTCGATGATTCCTAAGGTACCCTAGTACAATTTACTGAGTGTGAATAGATGTCCTGATGTCGAACACCCAGTTGATTCTATCGATCAAAGGTCGATGATGTGAACCTATGTCGAGAGCAAGAGAATCTATCATTAAGGCATACAGATCTCAGGGTACTAAATATTGTTTCTAAGACTACTTCCCAGATGATGAGCTGATGTCGGCGGGAAAAGTCTCATCAAAGGAGGGCCATGATGAGTCCCACATCGACGACATGAAAATCAAAACATAGTTCTAGAATGATGTGAATATAGTAACCATAGGACCGACTCAAAGATACTGACACAAAGACTGTGTGGACTGTAGAGGTAAAACTTCTTCAAATCCCCTTTGAACATCGGGCAGCATGACAAAACGACTTGGCAGCATGACTAGACAGGACAGACACACAATGCGACAGTGGACAACGCATTCTTTTGAAATACTCAAAGGAGTGACATGACTCATGAAAGTGGATCGTCACGGAGATCAGCTGAATACCCAATTGACTGACATGATGTGTACACAAGTGCCATGTTCAAAGGTAACGACAAAGAACTACCATTATTTGCAAAATGATTCCCTTCCCATTTCCCCCATCATGATTGATGAGTGTCTCTTTTTGGTTTTACGAGTTCAAAGAGGGTAACAAACACTCGATATATCTTGTCGAAAGACAAGTCCAAACTCATATATTTTACAAACCTGAGAGAGGAGGGGTTCATTCCCAAAATGGGTCTCTCAATGTTTAATTTAACGAGTCCATTGAAAGAAAACTTGGTATCGTTCATGTTTAGAGAGTCTGAACGAATACGGAAGAAGAATCCAAAGGGGTATTTTTTCATATGATTTAGTCTCTAAGGCCCGAAAAAGTGTAAAAACATACCTTAGAGAACTCTTCCAGTCATGATTGGCTGGAGTGTTCTTTTTTCGTAAATAGTCCTATCCGAACTAAAAAAGAGATAACCTATCGTCAGACGGATGACTCTTCAAATACTTTAACGAGCGTGAAGAAGACAAGATCACTTGACGATCTTTTCGTATTTAGGGAGCCTGAAAAGTGTTTAAAGAGGACTCCATGAGGTTTCTTTACACAATGTCACTTTTTACGAGCCTAGAAAGAATCGAAAACGGACTCAATGATCTTTTCATGTTTAAGGAGCCTAAAAAAGAGGTGAAAAGAAGACTCCATGACGCTTCTTTACACAATGTCAATCTTTAATGAGCCTGGAAAGAAACTGAAATGAAATCAGACCTTTGATACTAGATTTTAAAGAGTGTGACAAAGTGTCATAATAAACACTCGTCGACCTCTTCCGTTTTATGAAAGTGCGAAAAAGCCATAAACAAACTTCCAAAGCTTCTTACAATAGTTCTCTTATCCTTTGATCCATTCAGAAACAAGTGTTAAATGCATTCATAACTAGCATTAAGGGATTACGACAAATAAACTTTGACTAAAATATGATTTTATATCAAAACTATAGTATGTCAGACTCAAAAATGCCTATATAACTCATGTAAATAGTAAAAAATCAAATCATTTCACTATTTACCCATAGCAGAGAGCACTTGGAGCATTTTCTTAGCCAAATCTTCAGCAGCTAATACCGAGAGTTTCCACCATCCGTTTTCAGCATCGTTAGTTGCAGGTAACAGCTAAAACCCTTCTCTTTCATTTCATAGCATTTATTTTAAGTTTTGGTGGGGTTTTTTGCTCATATGGAAAGCCCTAAAACCTTAAAAGCGGGAACCGCGACTATCCCTTGCAGGATACATAGTACCACCCGAGAACTGTGCCTATAACATGGTGGACAGGAGGTTCCACCGCCTATCTCCAATGGTGCACAGGCGGTGCCGGCCGTGGAGAATTTAAACCAATTGTCTGAGCAATATAACTTCATTCCTTTGATTTTCAATGATTAGGGATGATTCTAATGCATAGTATGATTATTTTTGGCAGGTCTAGGTTGCTCAAAACATGGTTATATGGAAAGAAAGAACACATGACAATGAGGATGCTTTTGCTGAGAGAAATGCGGGTTGTATTGCCGCATTACGGGATTGTGGGCTCTTGAAGTTATTCCGGACCCTAAGCATGGTGTCGCATGAGCGGTTACTGGAACACATACTGCAGATGTGGAATCCAGAGCAGCAATACTTTGAGTTGGGGGCTCATATTCTTACAGTGGAAGTAGAGGACATCTACTTCTTGACAGGTCTCTTGAGACAGGGTGCCCCCATCTCATTGACAGTTTCCCGCGGAGGGGATATTGCCACCCAAGAGCTTATAGATCGTCACTGTTCTTCAGGTATGGGTACATCGGGGAAGAAGATCCCGATCAGAGTAGTGATGGATAGGCCCCTATGCATCGTCCTATTTACCATGCAGAGGGTGTCTAGGAGTCAGGGTGTGCACCATGCTTCTAGGGCACACATGTTATACGCCATAGAGGCCATGGCACCCATGGTTTCAACTAGGTGGAAGCCATGCTTCCAATATTCAAAGATAAGCTGACTAAGTGTTGACAGGGATAGCTAAATTAGTTTGGATTTGGTTCCATTTTAGCTTGCTTCTTCTTCGAGTGGGTTCCACAGATGAGACCTCGGGTGGTCTTCCAGATTCTTAGAGCACGGGACCCCCGTATGCTGAGGTGGGTCCAGGTCATGGCTCGCATAGGAGCGGGTATGGGAAGGTTGAAGTTCGGTGACCCGTTCTTCAGATGGCTCTAAGATCAGATCCTCATGGTCGAGGATTATGCTTATGTGGGTACAGACTTCACCAGAGATCCTGACCTACCACTCCCTCCTGGCGGACAGTTGGGAAACATCGGTAAGAAGCGAGAAACCCTAAAATGAATGAAATATTTTTATGTTTTTTAATGTTTTATATTTTTTTATGTTAAGTGACGAGACCTATATATTCTCATGCAGATGTGGGAGAAGTGTGACCTGGAGGAGCATATCCATTGGATAGGCAAGTTGGAGCCTACTTCGTACCACAAGGTGATGATATCACCAGGGAGCTAGAGGAAAACCTGGAGAGGTTGACCTTGTATATCCCAGATGCTGACATTGATGACCTCCCAATGAGATATCAGAGATCCACAACGGGAGTACCGGGTCGATTTAGTAGGCTGCTGCGTAGAGTAGCTCGAGCAATGATGTGCTATCACGAGCACCACTAGTGTATGATATATGTACTGAAAGTTGATAGCTTCAGGATTTTGTATGATGATTTTTCCTGAAATCCTAAGTGCTTCAGATGAGGTCTCGAGACCTATTTTTTGTAAACTTTTTCGTATATATATATACAGACTTTTACATGGTGTTTATATGTTTCAAATGGAAAATGCATTTTCTATGAGTTTTATGTGTCTTTGAATGTTTATTTACAATGTACCATGTTTGATTTTGACATCATGAATGGGAAATATGCTAATCTAGGATGCAATTAGCTAATGATTCAGCAACTACATTATGTTCCCTAGGGATATGCCTATAAGTGATGGTTTCAAATGATCTTTCTAGAAAACATACTCTTCGAAAGAGGCGGAGGAGCACAGGGTTCCAAATGGTGTAAACACGGTTTAAATGGAAAACCATGAGTTGTGAGTCCATCAAGACTACTAGATCACGAACATCCTGGGAGGTGGCTTCAGTCAGAAGATCGATGACCACTTCATACTGGACGATTTTATTAGTAGTGGGACCTATACAAACTGCTCCTGAACTGACCAAATATTCAGCTGGGGGATAGAGGACCAAAGTAGCCGAGGCGAGATTCAAGGTGTGGTGGAAAGAACCATCAACAAAGCCGTAGAAAGCCATCTACATGACCAAAACATGGTATAAATAGATGCGGACACTAAAATCAAAACCATCTTGAAAATACTAAAAGCACACTGAAAGCCAATCAATATACATATATACAAGATACTATTCAAGAAACACCTAGGCATAGTACCTTTTCAGGTACAACCCATTGTGAGGTTGCCCCAAAGGGATTCCATCATAATCAACGAGCTCATAAGCTCCTTTCTCTAACACCTTAGAAATAACGAAAGGTCCGTACCACATGGATTCAAACTTACCCTTCCCTAGTTTGTCATATCTCTGATCATAAGTCAATACTAGGTCACCCTTGTTAAAGACATGGGGTTGGACGGATTTATCATACTGTGCCTTGACGTGTTTCTTATGTGCCTCATTAGCAAAGGCAACATCTCTCCGAGTCTCCTTAAGGTTACTCAAGTACAAAAATCTTTCTTCCTCTGCGAAAGTGTCTGGGAAAAGCTCGACAGCAAGTTGTAAGGATGGAATCTGACATTGGATCGGTAAGACAACTTTGAGTCCATAGACGAGCTGGAATGGCGTGAAACCAGTAGTTGTTTTCACAGAAGTCTGATAAGCCCACAGAGCGAAGAAAATAACGTGGTTCCAGTTGGATTTATGATCTCCAACCATCCGACGAAGCATAGTTTTCAAAACTTTGTTAATGGCCTCTACCTGACCATTAGTGTGTGGATAATACGGTGTAGATTTTTCATGGTGAAAAACTAGCTTGGCACTTAGTTCCTCCATCATCTGATTACGGAAATCGGATTTGTGATCAGTAATGATGGACTGCGGAACTCCAAATACAACTATGATATGATTGAACAAGAAGAGAGCAAAAATCTTACCATATTCTGTGTATGTAGGCATGGCCTCAGCCCATTTTGTGAAATAATCAATGGCTATGATGATGTAACCATGCTCCCCGACTGAGGTAGGCTTACAATGCATGAAGTCAACCCCCCATTTGGAAAATGGGCCAACGGCAATGACGGGGTGTAGCAGAGCAGGATGGGTGCGCTTTTTTGGATAAAAGTGTTGACAAGGTGGGCATTTATTAATAGCTTCATGACAGTATTTGAAAACAGAAGGCCAGAAATAGCCAGCGTGAAGGATTTTCTAGGCTAAAACCATCCTAGATAAATGACCGCCACATGCTCCAAAGTGGCAATCATTCAATACATGTTCAGCCTCCTCATGAGTGAGGCATCGCCAAAGAATAGAGTCAATCCCACATCTATACAAGGTATCATTCAGGATGAGATAGTATTTCGTGTGGTGACGGATACGATGGTGATCATCGTGAGATAAATGTGGCTGAAATCGTTGTGTTTGGAGATAAATAAGCAAATATCCATACCAAGGATTAGTAGTGCTAATCAGGAACAAGAATTCATCCGGAAATGAATCACTAGGCTCTTATTCCGTCGAAGCACAAAGAAGATCACACATAAGCTCGGCAAAGACCAAGGACTTCTTTGATGTGGCCTTGGAAAATTCCAGATCAAACTCCTGAAGTATAACTATCCAACAGGAGTACTTTACCCTGAGTACCTGATGAGTCAGGATATAATACACCGGGTTCTGGTATGCCAATACAGTGGTAGTGCAGAGCAGAATGTAGTGAGGAAAATTTTGTACAGCAATGACCGTGGCCAATGCTAAATTTTCCACACATGAATAACAAGTTTCAGAATCCATGAGATTCTTACTGGTGTAATAAATCACGTGCTCCTGGCCGTGGAGATTTTCCTGCACAAAAATCATGGCGATGGTAGTAGCGGAGGCAACAATATACAAGAGAAAGTCCTTTGAATAATCTGGGGGGTGTATCACAAGTGAATGAGTCAGAGCATGCTTAAGATTATCAAAGGCACATTGGGCCTGGTCATCCCAGAAGAATGGAGTGTTCTTCTTGAGGAGACACATATAACCGTGTGTTTTCTCTGCAAAATTGCACACGAAACAGCGGAGAAAATTTGCTTTCCCTTGCAAACTTTGGAGTTCAAGGAGATTAGTTAGGACTAGTAGATCTAAAATAGTGGAAATATTCAAAGGATCGATCCATATGCCATCTTTGGATACCACAAATCCTAGCAGACATCTCGTTTCAACGCAAAAAACACATTTATGCAGATTGAACCGTATATTATAATGACGGCATCTCAGGAATATGTCTCCAAGATGACCAGGATGGTCCTCTCGTCTCTATGAATGAGCAGGGAGGTCATCAAGGTACGGTTCAACAATATGTTTAATATCGTGAAACGCATAGGACATCGCGCACTGGAAAGTGGCTCCAACATTTTTCAAGCCAAAAGGTAGCTTCTTATATGCAAAGGTTCCCCATGGGAAAATGAATGCCGTCTTATGCTGATCAGAGGGTAATATCTCAATCTGATTATAGCCAGAGAATCCATCCATGAATTAAAAGAAGACACTTCCAGCACAATTGTCGATAATCTGATCGATGTGTGAAGTAGGAAAGTTGTCCTTGGGACAAGCTTTATTCAAATCCCTAAAATCGATGTAGACTCTAATGGTTCCCTTCTTTTTATTGACAGGGACAACGTTCGATACCCATTCCGTCAGGGGTACGGGATAAATAAACTCAGCTTTGAGGAGTTTCTCAATTTCAGCTTTAATAGCTGTGGCCTTCCAAGGACGGACTTGCCTTAGTTTTTTCCTGACAATTTTAGCCATGAGATAGGTTTTAATCTCATGGACCATGATGGATGGGTCAATCCTCGGAATCTCTTCATAGGACCAGGAAAAGATATCACGGAATTCCTTAAAAAGTGCCTTATATGCTTCAGATTCATCTACCAAGCAGTTCTTCCCAACATGAACATGCTTGATAGTATTAGGCTTGGCTGATATGTCAATCAGGTTCGTCTGAGTAATGTTACAAAGGTTTCCTTCAGAATCTATATCTTGCAACAATATAGGACTTTGGGGTACGTTGACAATATCAGTAGGAAACAAGGATGCAAAATCATGTCTAATTGAACTAGTGTTGGGGAGGAACATGGATCTATGATGGTGATCCTCCCAAATGGGCTCATCCATATTCATGATCTCCATAATGGACTCATCGAAAGTAAAAGCCTCAGAGAGATAATCTAGAACCAGAAGAGAGGGTTCTAACTAGTACAGTAAATGGTAAGGATCCAAAGCCACTAGATGAGGGTCATCAGTGTGATCATCAGAAAAGGTTTGAATGGTGTCATACATAGCTTCGTGTGGACTCAACGAGGTGGAATCAACAACATGTTTACCCTTAGTCTCATAATCAAATGAGGTGATCATATGGACTGTTGCGGTATCTGTGCTAGGAGGAGTGGATGAAAAAATCCCCATAAGGGATGAATCCTTCAACATGCCTACCCCAATCCACTGGTAAGGAGGAGGGGACTGGCCTAACATGGGGATGTTATTAGTCATGGAGGTAGTAACATCTGGTGTACAGAAATCAAGCTGGTCAATAGTAACAATTCTCCCTAGATGCGAAAATTGGACTGTTCGGAATATTGTTGAGGCAATAGTAGTCATGGCATAGAACCAATTTCTTTCTAGAAGGAGGTTGTAATATAAAGGGGCATCTACCACTTCTACTTGAATGAAAAAGGTTTTCCCCCCAGCTCGATCGCTAGGGCTGATATGAGGCCATGGGGTTGGAAATCCCGTCCGTCAAAGGCCTTGAGGGTCATAGGTGATGTTACAAGCTCGGGAGAGCTGAGATCCTTCCAACAAGTTAGAGACAAAACTGAGTTCAAAGCTCCTTTGTCTACTACCGTTCAAAAAACTTTCTTTCCCACTACTTTAGTAATGATCTGAAAAGCAATTTTATGTGGTAATCTAGGCTTATAGTTCTCGACATTGAAATGAATCAAGTTAGTATTATCCAGGTCTAAATCTCCTAGTGATATCAACAAGTTTTTGCACTTTGTAGGGAAACTTTAAAGTACCTCTAGGGTGGACATTGTGCAATGTGCCTGAGTGAGATATTCAACCACATTATAAAATTGAGTAGCTCGGGCATTGGGATTAAAGACAACCTTCCAAAGAGTACTCTTAGGTGGGCGCAAAAGCATATCGAGAGTAGGCTTCTCGATAGATAAGGGGATAGTAGACGAGGATTCCAGAGAACTAGTAGAGGGAGCCTTCCCTGAAGAAGAATGATCTTCTTTCTTATATGTGGGTTTGTCATAATTCTGACTTCGAGTTTGCAGCTTGATGGTATCTGAGGACATCATACAAATTTCCTCTGACAAACTAGAGTTACCCTGATTAGATATGTGGTCTATCAGTTGTTGTTGGGGGGGAAAAGGATCTGTAAGTATTGCCGGTGTGGGATTGGACTTCAGAAACTGGGATATTTCATCCCGACGAGGACACTCCTTTGAAAAATGGTCACCACTGCATAATAGACAGGGATATTTTGCCTTCCTTTTCCCTTTATCGTTATCGTTGTTGGTTGGTCTTGGAGTCTCCTGTTGGTTTCCAGGTATTTTATTTCTATTTTTACCTTTCTTTTTATTATTACCCGAGGTTTGAGTACTTTGAATAGAGTTGACCTCGGTGGAAACCTTAGGAGTTGAAGGAATAGGGGTGGCAGTTTGGGGTTCCTTGGCAGTGTTCACTGCTAATGGGGACTAGATTGAACCAACGATCCCATCAACAGGTACTTCTGATGGTGGCTTGGCGGGATCGGTGCTGGGGCGAGGAGCTTGAGGAATCAGGTCATAAAGAGTTCTAGACTAGGAATAGACCAAGTCTAGGTACTGAGCCAGACTGATAGCTTGCTCTTCAATAACGGAACTGCCCATAGCCACATCTCGGGAAATAGGAGGCAACAAGGATTTGGTAAACCAATCAGCTAGTAACTGATCTGGAATAGGGGCCTTAATAATCCTTCTCCACCTTATCCACTCATGAATATGATTGGAAATGTGGGTGGATGTGTTCTGTCGTAGAGAGGTTAAAACATCGGTTCCTTTTTCATAATGAATAGGGAGCTGAAAGTGTGTAAGAAACATGGTTTCCAACGAGCCAAAATCCATAAACAAATGTTGTGGGAGTTTAATGTACCACTTCGCAGCTGTGCCGTTCAATTTTTGCTGAAAGAGTCGTAACCAAACGAAGTCATCCATGAGGGAATTTGAAGAACACCACAAACGAAATGTCATAACATGGTTCTTCAGATCATCTCCTTGCTTCCCATCGAATTTTGGGATATCCGATGGTAAATTTACTGGAATGGGAGGCCACAAGGGATTGTGCCGAATGGGGTCATTAATCAACTTAGACAAGTCATGCAAGTCCAAAGTTTCCAGGAAAGGTAACTCTCAATTGGGTTGCACATACTGGTAATATTGATATGGCATATAATTACCAGTAGGACCATAGGTTGACTGAAAAATAGGTTGCTATGATGAAGAACTAACAGAAAATCCGCCCGCAGGGGGTTGATTTTTGGGATCAGGACTAATAAGACCGCTAGGGCCTCCAACAGGAGAACCACCAGGACCACCAGACCCTCCAAAGCCCCCAGGAGGTAGACCTACAGAGCCTCCAGAACCACTAGGTGAAGGGCCACCATACCCTCCTGTTGCAGCTGCAACTGTTTTCCCCAAATTTTCCAAATTTTGGGCCCCCCTTTATGAGTTTGATGCTACGCTCAATCAATTGGATCCGTGAATCCTTGGTCATGCTCTAGTTTTGGGTGATTTCTGAAAATTGACTCTCGGCCTGTTTCAAAAGTTGTTTTTGTTTGAGATTTTGGTGGGTCGTAGATGTGAGCTTGGTTTGCTAGTAATGGATGAATCAGATTTTGCTCCTTGAAGAAACTATTGTTTCGAAGGTGAAACAGGCTCGTGACCATTGTTAAATTTTAAGAGCTGTCCAAAACACTTAATATTTTTTATATATAGATCGGGCGTCAAAATTATGTTTAATCGGAGGTCGTTGTCCTTTCGTCTTCCGCCCGTTGCGGCTCCCAAAGCAGTTAAGCACCCGAAGTGTAAATTGCTCCAACGGCCGATGCGAGTTTGCCTTTAGTCGCAAGTCCGTAGTATTTTCTCTTCCGCCATTGTGGCTGTGCAAAGCTTTCGGCTTCCGATGTCAATGTCCTTCCGATTCCTGATTGGGAATTTTCCCACCCTCCAGTCGCATGTCCATAACCTCTTTCTCTTCTGCCATTGCGGCTGGGGCAGGGCTTTTAGCTTCTGATGCCAGCGCTCTGAGCGTTTGATGAGTTCTCGTTTCCTGTCGTGGGAGTTTTCCTTCGAACCCATAGGTAGACGAAGTAGTGGTGCTGGCGTTTGTTAAGCCTTGTGGCAATAACGATGTACATGGCCTCTCTTAATGCTTAGCCATTTTAGTTGATATGATTTGAATGCAATCCTGATGAATGATGCATGTCTTTTGATTGCAGGTGGTTTCCAGAGTTTGGTCAAACTACGGCGGCGCAAAGGGAGATGGGCGGTTTGGTGAAGGTAGAGCCGAAACCAGCAGGATCACAAGGAGGACAAGTGGAGTAGAAGACAAAAGCAGTAGCTACAAAGGTGCAGACCTAAAAACCGATCAGTTACCAAATGGTTCATGAGTGCATACAGAAAAGATAGAGGGATATGAAGCATTTGGGGGAACTGAAAGGTCGCACGCTTGTGGGTAGCCTAGGCGGTCAACTATTTTAGTTTAAATATGTGAAAGTTAGAACTTACGCAGGCTTTTTCCCTGGAAAAATTTGTAACTTTATGCTTGTAAGAGGAACTATTTCGTTTTACAATCAGAGACTGCAAATTTGGCCTGTTGGAGGAAGTGCTGTGTGGAAAATATCAATGTGTTGAAATGAGCAATGTTGAATGTGAACTGTTTCGTTTTCAACTGTGTCTCATTAGCTGTAAGAGTGTTCTGATTTCTTGAACCTATGTTCTTACCTGAATGTTCTTCGGTACCTTTATGATGTCTTTTTTCCACTATGAGTAATGGGAGTTTTAACTGTTGATGAGCTATCTTATCATATATACTTTATTTATGTTTATATGTTTGGTTATAGGAACAGCTATCTGTGATTTTCCATAACACATGAACAGGGGTGCATTACTCATGAATGAATACTCAGCTCTCTAGAGATAGTTTAGTTAGTATTTATTTTCTTGCATGATTTGGATGCTTGTGAGTTCTAAGACGAGAGGTAAGAACTTGCGCATCACATTGTGACGACTCTTTGCATCTTTATCACCTTGAATTGTTAATTAGGCACATGCATATCATTCTTTAAGTCAAAAATACAAAAAATACACAGTGGACCGGGCCACAACCGGTAAAAACTTTTGTTTTTGTTACTTGACCTATGGTAGCCGGACCGCAAACCGGACGGATTCCCCATACCAAACAGTCACGGGCTAGTTGGGAACGTTGACTGGGGAGAATCCCTTGCTGTTGTTGCCTGTGAATTTCCAGGCCTCAATAGTTCTGGTGCTAAAAGGAGGGCCGCCAATGCATGGCTAGCCGAGGAAACCCATTTTCCTGAGATTATCTCACCGGTAACAGTTCTGAAAGCAGTGGGCTTCATAATCTAATTCCGGAAGAAATGAGTAGAGAACATCTATATTCTGTTGGAAATGAAGTGGTTAATGATCTAAGAAGACACACCAGGGCATATGTGAAGAATATTGGAGGATTTCCAATCATCCCTGAATTGCCCAGAAGAGAATATAAAAGGAAAGATTGTCCTATAGCAGAAGACTCAGTGCTGGTTGGGGACTGGGAAGAACTTGTAGAAACAGCCTTACAAGAAGTTGTGCTACCTTTAAATCAAGAAGGTCTAGATACTCCTCACACTTCTCCTACTCACACTCATGTTTTCTCACCTCCTCACTCTCCACTCAGACTCATGGAAAACGCCAATCCACCACCTAACCCACCGAATCCACCACCTGCTTGGAGAGCCAAATCACCTTTAAATCTGACACCTCCATTACATGATCTACCTCAAGCCTTTGACAAGATGTTGCCCAAGTTCCACCCAAGTGAGAGGATATTAGTAGATTACCATCTACAAAGTTTTTACTTAGCAATAGAAGGATTAAGGGCCGGGGAGTATGAAGATGTAGTCTGTAGACTGTTCCTGCATACCCTTAAAGGAGCTGCAGCATCATGGTACTTCGGGTTTCCTGCAAACTCTATCCCTGATTGGGATACCTTTGAAAGGATCTTTAGGAGTAAATATGTGACTCAGAAGACTCATGTAGCTCTGATGAAAGGACTATGCGCCTTGAAGAAAGAGAGAAAGGAAAAGGTGCACAGTTTCACACAAAGGTTTGCAGCATATCTTAAGAATTTTTCTGAAATAGATAAAAATTTGGACAAGGTCCTGATTGAATATTATACTTCAGATTTAGGCCCTGAGTTGGCCATGTTCACCAAAATAAGGGCCAAGCCTACTTTGGTGGAAACCTATGCAGAGGCAGAAGTAGTGGAGGTTAAAAGAGAAAGTATCGAAGATTATCCCGAACAGTCAGGAGAGAAAGGTGTGGGAAGGAAAGCCTTATTGTTTACTAAGCCTAAGGAAGAGAAATCACCAGATTTTGAAAATATGGAAAAAATGATGCAGAAGCTTTCCAACAAAATCATAGATTTGGAGAAAGAAAAGGAAACAAAAAAGTTCTATAAGCCCTATTATAAGAAAAGAGAGGATAACAATCAGTCTCAACCTCCTCCTCACAATGCTGCATCTATGAATCTAACAGAGGTAGGAATGGAAAATTTTTGCACTTTCCACCAACAACCACACTCTGAAAGGAATTGTCCTCAATGGATAAACTCAATGACGTTGGTTATGAATCAACTGTTGGATTCTAAGTTAACAGAAGATGGAGATGAAGAAAGAAAAGAAAATACTACTTCAACGAAGGAACAAGAAGAGGAAACCATGGCTTTGTGGAATTCTGTTTCGTTATTTGATGCAGAAGAAGAAAAGAATCAGGGCTACAAGGACGTCATGGAAACCAACGTTACAACAAGGAGTCAAGGGCCAATTAAAGAAAAAAGTCTCATACTCCCAAAGATCAAAAGGCTGCAGAAAAATGTTAAGAAATTTCAAAATAATTCCGCAGCTGATAATATTCCTGAATTCACCATTACCAGCTAGGATCCTAGGAAGACTGATACGTTCGCCAAACCCAGTGAATAAAAGATGAAGGCTGATAAACCACATTCTACTAAATTGCAGATGGATTATGACAACGTGGAAGATATTAAGAAGGCGAAGGCCAACGTTTCACTATTTGAAGTGTGTAAAGTGCTGCAGTAAAAAGAAAGACTATTGAAAGCACTTGAAGCATCGGACGAGAAGCTGTCCACTATCAATCAACCTCAGGAAGAAGAAGAAATCGGAGAAACCAGCATTGGAGGTAAGTCTAAGAGAAAACAACCACCTTTCCTCCTCACTTTTGAAATTTTCAATCACAACGTACATAATTGTCTGGTAGAATCAAGGGCGTCTGTTAATGTCATGCCAATATCAGTCTGTAAAAATATAAATGGGCAGCCTAAGCCATCCACGTGGAGGGTTGTTCAGTTGGACAGGACGGATGTAAAGGTAATTGGTGAGATGGAGGATGTCCTAGTCCGTTTGGCATCAAATGATAAAGTGTGCCAAGTCATTAATATTATGGTGGCTGATATAATAGACGCGTATGGTATTGTCTTGAGTAGAGATTGGTCGGCCAAACTAAATGGATATTTTGCTTCTGATTGGTCACATCTGTGGCTGCCGTATAAAGGAAGTCCGAACCAAATTAAGATTTTGAGGGAGCCTCACATGAAATACAACGTTACTCAACTCGAGGAGAAGAATGAACCAGTGGATTCTGTGTTGGGAAATTATTTTATTGAGTTGGAACCGAGAAATTACCAAGCAGAAGAATCCAACAACACATTAGACACCCAGCCTGATCTCCTTCGATTTTCATAGGCTGATGAAATCGATTGTGACATAGTAAACTTAGCAGTAGGAATAGATTCTCATGCAGTAGTTAGCGATTTTTGGACTTTGTTTTTTGATGGCTCTAAGACGTTAGAAGGGTCAGGGGCCGGCTGTGTCCTGATTGACCCCAAGAATAATAAACATTTTCTCTCATGTAGACTAGAGTTTGAGTGTACAAATAACACGGCTGAGTATGAAGCGCTGGTGCAGGGTTTAAGGAAAGCAATCGAATTAAAGGTAAGTAATCTAAACGTTTTTGGAGATTCTAAAATAATTGTTAAACAGATCCGGAATCAAAGACATTGTGTTTCCCCTCATCTAAAAGCTTATCAAAATGAGGTATGGGATCTGCTCAAGTGTTTTAGCGCATTTAATATTGTTTCAATTCCAAGACTTAAAAACACAGCAGCTAACTTGTTGGCCACGTCAGCCGCTAGGATCGTACCTACTAATAATCGATGCTCTGTTGAACTGCTTTTCAGAACCTCAGTACCTGATATGATCACCAACCTACGAGTATTCGATGACGATCAGCAAATTATAGAATGCTTAACAAATGACGAGGTATTTAAAGGAGCAATTATAGACGATGAAGAACATCAGGCTGAGCTGAAGTATGATAATTTCATCCCTAAAGGAGTCAAAACGTTGGAAAGAATATTTGATTTAAATGAAAAGTTTAGAAGACTAGCCAACGTGAAGACTCACAACTCATCTTTACAGTTCGAACTGATAAATTTAGGGACTGAGACGAATCCCAAATACGTGAATCTCGGCAAATGTTGCTCACCAGCAGAAAGAGATAAGTTCGTCAGTCTGTTCAAACAATATAAATATGTTTTTGCTTGGACATACGAAGATTTGAAAACATATGACACCAGCATCATCAAGCATGTTATTCCCATCAAAGCTGGCATCAAACCGTATCAACAGCCTTTAAGAAAAATGCATCCAAAATTGGAACGGCTGATTCAGAGTGAAGTTAAGAAATTATTGGATGCCAAAATTATTTTTAAGGTCAGACACTCAGAATGGGTCTCGAATCTGGTACCGGTAAGGAAAAAATCTGGAGAGATCAGGCTATGAGTGGATTTCAGAAATTTAAACCGTGCTTCAGACAAAGATAACTATCATGTTCCACCCATGGAGCAACTGCTAGAAATGGTATCAGGGTATGAACTATTTTCTTTACTAGACGGATTCTCAGGCTACAATCAAGTGTTAGTAGCTGAAGAAGACAGGTTGAAGACAACATTCAGGACCAAATGGGGAACTTTCGCATACAGAAGAATGCCCATCGGGCTTATAAACGCTGGAGCCACATTCTAGAGGGCTATGGAAATATCTTTCCGTGGTTTGATTGGACGTAGTGTGGTGATATACCTCGATGATATTACAATATTCTCAAAAAGGAGAGGAGAACACGCATTCCATCTAAGGAATATTTTTGAACGTTGTCGAAAATATGGCATCTCACTCAATCCCAAAAAATGTGTGTTTGCTTTTACGGAAGGTAAGTTACTTGGTCACATAGTTTCAAAGAAGGGAATTTCTATTGATCCGGAAAGGTTCAAGACCATTGAACAGATTCCCTTGCCCCATAATAAAAAAGGGATGCAATCATTTATGGGAACAATTAACTTCGTGCGAAGATTTGTGCCTGATTTCGCTCAGATTGTCAAGCCTCTGTAGCAAATGGTGAAGCAAAATGCACAATTCAAATGGACTGAGATTGAAAAGAATGCCTTCAGCAAAATCAAGACTGCTGTTGCACATGCACCCTCCCTGAAAAGCCCATATTTTGACAAAGACTTTATTTTGTATACCTTTGCATCCGATGATTCACTGGCAGCTGTGCTTACCCAAAAGGAAGATGGGGGGGATGAATTCCCAATATCTTTCATGAGCACTGGTCTGCAAGGGGCCGAATTAAATTACCTAGCCATTGATAAACAAGCTTATGTAGTATTCAAAGTAGTGAAACAATTCAGGCCCTATATTTTAAAATATTGAACCAAGGTGATTGTCCCATACCCAGCTGTGAGGTCCCTTTTTGTGCAGAAAGAGTTAGGAGAAAGAAGGGGCAATTGGGTAACAGCTCTTCAAGAGTATGACCTCGAGTTCAAGCCAGCTTTTATAGTCAAAGGGCAGGGGTTGTGCAAACTGATGACAAAAAATGGGAACAATGATGAACATGCCTGGGAAGATGAGGCTAAATTACATTTGATGGATGTATGTCCTTTGTTCACAGCCCCCGAGTCTTGGTATAGGGACCTCGTGCATTACCTCCAAGCAGGATTGTTGCCAGAACACTGGAATTCTAAGCAAAGAAGAGCACTGCATCTTAAATCAGCTTCCTATCAAATTGTTGAAGGAATATTATTCAGGAAAAATTACGATGGAGTTCTGCTTAGATGCTTAGAGAAAGAGGATGCAAAGAGAGTAATGACAGATTTGCATGATGGGCCTGCTGGTGGACATTATTCAGGAGATACTACAGCTCACAAAATTCTCAGGGAAAGTTACTATTGGCCTACGCTTTTCAAGGATGCACACGCCCATGTCAGGAAGTGCGACATTTGTCAAAGGTGTGGCGGAAGACAATCTAAAGTAGCCGCACCACTAAAGCCTGTGATGATCACGGAGCCATTCGAGCAATGGGGGCTGGATATTATTGGGGATGTAAAACCGAACTCTTCCCTACAGCACAAGTACATTCTTACCTCAACCGATTACTTCACTCATTGGGTCGAAGCCATCCCGCTGCACAAAATAAATGAGGACGCGGTCATCAGCTTCCTACAAGACCATATTATGACCAGTTTTGGAGTTACAGTTTTGTTAGTATTTGATAATGCTACTTACTTTTCATCAATTAAACTAACTGCTTTTGCTCATGATAAAGGAATAAAGTTGCATTATTCTGCTAATTACTACACACAAGGAAATGGCCTGGCTGAATCCACCAACAAAAATCTGATTAGAATCCTCAAGAAGACTGTGATAGAAAACCAGAGGAGTTGGCACTCAGTGCTACCAAATACTCTGTGGGCTGATAGAGTCACCCCCAAGTCTTCGATAAGAGTGTCTCCATATACCCTTGTGTATGGTAAAGAAGCCATTCTACCCCCCAACATCATGCTACCCTCTCCCCTAATAGCTCAAGAATCTAGGGGGTCTGAGAATGAAGTCTTACAAATGAGGATATATAATCTTCTGAAAGCCGAAGAGGCTAGATCTAAGGCCAGAGAGCACTTTAAGCAACAACAAGAGGTGATAAAGAGATGGTTCAACAAACATAAGGTTCGAACAAAAGACTTTGAAGTGGGATATTTGGTTCTCAAGTGGGATCGCCCCCATGATGAGAAAGGAAAGCATACTAAATTCCAGCAATTGTGGGTAGGCCCTTTTCAGATTGTGGCAAAGATCGGCCCTGCTACTTATAAGTTGCAAGATTTACAAGGGTGGGAAGAGAACTTGCCAGTAAATGGTTTAGTTCTCAAGCCTTACTTTTCCTGAGTTTGTTGTGTTCTTCTATCTTGTATATAAATAATCCGGCTTGGTCGTCCTTTGAGTTTTGAGTCATGTTTTTTTTAGTTTTGCTTTGTTTAAGTTTTACTGATTTCAATAAAGGAAACAAACCTGCGGTTTCATTGAGAACTTCATAATTTTGGGAATGATTAACATCCTTGGGTCTAAGACTGTATGTTGTTGTTTGCCTAAAAGAATTTCTTCCAGTTTAGTAGTTTTCTCAAATAGCTATGTACACATTGAAGTCCTGCTTAACCCCTATGAAATAAATCAGATTCAGAGAGTCTGGAATATTATTTTGAGGCTCCATCCACGTCACACTTAAAATGTTCTAGGGGGTGACAGCAAAGGACCCATGGAAAGGAGCAAGGCAGACAGTATATTAAATACAAATGATCCTATGCCAAAAACAGAATGCCAAAAGGCAGATAAGAGTCAAAAACTCCTATGAAAGCATCATACATCAAAGCTAATGCTGAATCATAAGTACTAAATTACCAAAATTTCCTCTCCGTCCATGAGCTGAAACGTGAAATACACCACTCACACAAAAGGACACTTGGGATAAAGGAGCCTAAATTAAAATTCAGAAAGAAAGGCATGCAGGAGGACTCTTATGTGAAGGACAAAATTCCAAAAGCACAAAAAAGTGCTAAAGTGGCATGGGAATGAGGAACAAATGAATATCTATGTTTTTCATACACTGCGATCTTGTGGTGCCCAAGTTGCCAACTACCTGAAGACAAAATTAACAATGAAACTCATTTTTCGACCTCGACAAAGTTATCTGGACTTGAAGATCTTGATTTCCACTCTCCCAAATTGGACTATTATCAATGATTTAAAGGTACATACTTTGCCATTTGAGAAATCCAGATAGCTGGATGATTTCAATAGATGTGTCTATTGTTAAACAGTCTATTACTAAAGGAATAATCATCTAGATATCTAGGTTCACCAGGTAATCGCCAGTTGTTGCAGCCGCAACTGTTTTCCCCAAATTTTCCAAATTTTGGGCCCCCCTTTATGAGTTTGATGCTGCGCTCAATCAATTGGATCCATGAATCCTTGGTCATGCTCTAGTTTTGGGTGATTTATGAAAATTGACTCTCGGCCTGTTTCAAAAGTTGTCTTTATTTGAGATTTTGGTGGGTCGTAGATGTGAGCATGGTTTGCTAGTCGTGGATAAAAAAAAATTTGCTCCTTAAAGAAACCGTTGTTTCGAAGGTGAAACAAGCTCGTGACCATTGTTAAATTTTAAGAGCTGTCCAAAACACTTAATATTTTTTATATATAGATCGGGCGTCAAAATTATGTTTGATCAGAGGTCGTTGTCCTTTTGTCTTCCGCCGTTGCGGCTCCCAAAGCAGTTAAGCACCCGAAGTGTAAATTGCTCCGACCGCCGATGTGAGTCTACCTTTAGTCGCGAGTCCGTAGTATTTTCTCTTCCACCGTTGCGTCTGTGCAAAGCTTTCAGCTTCCTATGTCAATGTCCTTCCGATTCCCGATTGGGAATTTTCCTGCCCTCCGGTCGCATGTCCGTAACCTCTTTCTCTTCCACTGTTGCGGCTGGGGCAGGGATTTTAACTTCCGATGCCAGCACTTTGAGTGTCCGATGAGTTCTCATTTCCTGTCGTGGGTTTTTTCCTTCAAACCCATAGGTAGACGAAGTAGTGGTGCCGGTGTTTGTTAATCCTTGTGGCAATAACGCTGTACATGGCCTCTCCTAATGCTTAGCCATTTTAGTTGATATGATTTGAATGCAATCCCAATGAATGATGCACGTCATTTGATTGCAGGTGGTTTCCAGAGATTGGTCAAACTACGACGGCGCAAAGGGAGATGGGCGGTTTGGTGAAGGTAGAGCCGAAACCAGCAGGATCGCAAGGAGGACAAGTGGAGTAGAAGACAAAAGCAGTAGCTACAAAGGCGCAGACCTAAAAATCGATCAGTTACCAAATGGTTCATGAGTGCATACAGAAAAGATAGAGGGATATGAAGCGTTTGGGGGAACTGAAAGGTCGCACGCTTGTGGGAAGCCCAGGCGGTCAACTGTTTTAGTTTAAATATGTGAAAGTTAGAACTTACAGAGGCTTTTTCCCTGGAAAAACTTGTAACTTTATGCTTGTAAGAGGAACTATTTCGTTTTACAATCAGAGACTGCAAATTTGGCCTGTTGGAGGAAGTGTTGTGTGGAAAATATCAATGTGTTGAAATGAGCAATGTTGAATGTGAGCTGTTTCATTTTCAACTATGTCTCATTAGCTATAAGAGTGTTCTGATTTCTTGAACCTGTGTTCTTACCTGGATGTTCTTCAGTACCTTTATGATGTATTTTTACCACTATGAGTAATGGGAGTTTTAACTGTTGATGAGCTATCTTATCATATATACTTTATTTATGTTTATATGTTTGGTTATAGGAACAACTATCTGTGATTTGCCATAACACATGAACATGGGTGCATTACTCATGAATGAATACTCAGCTCTCTAGAGATAGTTTAGTTAGTATTTTTTTTCTCGCATGATTTGGATGCTTGTGAGTTCTAAGACGAGAGGTAAGAACCTGCGCATCACATTGTGATGACTCTTTGCATCTTTATCACCTTGCATTGTTAATTAGGCACATGCATATCATTCTTTAAGTCAAAAATACAAAAAATACACGATGGACAGGGCCGCAACCGGTAAAACCTTTTGTTTTTGTTACTTGATCTACGGTAGTCCGACCGCAAACCGGACGGATTGCCCATACCAAACAGTCATGGGCTAGTTGGGAACGTTGACTGGGGAGAATACCTTGTTGTTGTTGCCTGCGAATTACCAGGCCTCAACACCTCCAAAGCCATAAGGAGGAAAGCCACCAGGCCCCCCAAGACCACTAGGCAACTAGGACCAAAAGGAGGAAAGTTGCCAGATCCTCTGGGACCATTAGGCCCCCCAAGGGGAGGACCTCCATAAGGCGGTTCTCCGACACCTCCCGCAGTATGTATAGGTATCCCACCCACAGCTGGCATGTAAGACCATTTGGGTTTCCCCCATAGCGTAAAAGTGTTACTAGGGTATGGAATTCCAGCATAAGGCAGTCCTGTAGGATTGGGTGGATGATTACCTACCGGTATTTGATAACCATAATCTCTAGAAGATTGAACGGTTACAGGTTGTGCACCCAAGGGCTAACCTGAACTAGATGGGGGATTTACCACAGTAGTATGGGTGGGAGGGACATAAACTATCGATGGTTCTATGTTAGAGGTCTGCTCTTGACTAGGTACAATTCCGGTGCCAGATAACGTAGGTCGTGCTGGGGGTTTCCCTCCAGCACTAGAAGGTACTGACGAAACGGGAATTGAAGGTTGGGCCCCAGGTGTAGAAGACCTGGGAGGATTAGGAACAAACATAACATGAGAGGTGATAGGGGTGGTAATTTGACCTGGGTTGTGTGGTGCTACTGCACGATCTATAATTGGTTCAATGGGTCTCATAGAATCGGCAAGTGAATGATATCCCACAGGAACAGATGTGGGACGTGATGGTGTTGGGCCTAATATTCCATCTATTTGCTTATCAATCTCCTGTGCATGAAGAATGGCAGCACAGTATTGCCTACATTCTTCTTCATCTTCAAAAGAGTTTAAACGGGTGCCAAATGAGGCAATGGCCTGTCCTATAGAGGTATCCCAAAATAGAGCATTGGGACCAAAATCCGGATGGGTTGTATCATCAACATGACCTTCCGTGGGAGAATGGAATGAGGTATTTCCCCAAGAAGGTTGTTGGACCAAGGGAGGTGAGTGTGAAGAATATGGTACTCCACTTTCTGCAACCACATTATCTCCCACTTGAGAGGTGGTAGCAGCTCCTTGGTCGATAGCTTCCATTGGATTTTCTCCTGAACCAGGAATGAAATTGGGTGGCAAGATCCATACTCTTCTAGACTGTCTTAACTCATCCATTTTGTACAGTTCCTATCTAACCTAGGGTCTGAAAATCTAGAAAACACACCAAAAAATTTCCCTACACAAGCTATAGGTCAAAACAAGCACACTTAAAATGATAGGATGGGTTCAAAAGTCAGGTCTCTCACCAGGATTGTCAAGAAGGTGCCACTCGTGATATACATCAAGGGTATGTGTGTAGTAATCTCCCCAAAAAAAAATTTCGGTGTATGGCTCCAAGCAAGACAGCCAATGGGATTTTCTCAGATAGATAGGGTATCCTAGTGGGGTGTCCCGATATACTCAAGGTACGTGGGAGCTCGAATCGGTAGTAGTGTTGTCTAATGCATAATCGTACACAAGGGTAATTCCAATATACAATCGAGTACGTGAAGTACATTTTTATATACCTCAAGGGTACGTGAAAGGCTGTTCGATATACCAACAGTACGTGGAAGAATCACGCAAGTCCTGGGATGTAATGCAGACAAATAACGACAACTCCTATGCTTAACGACGCCCGAACATGTCTCTAACCTATCACTCCAGTTGCTACGTAAATTATAACCTATAACTACCATTAACTTTAAAGTGGATGGTTAGGTGAATGCATGATGTTTTGACAGAAAAGTAAAACCATGCAATTTGCTTATGCAAAATATTTCACTTTACCGTTCAATATGCCTACTTGCGGGAGGGAAAGAAAGTATTTTCTTTTTGTTTCAATACCAAAAATATTTCCAAACAACAGTCATGAACATAAAATCAAGGACAAGCAATACTTTTCCAAACTGATTTCTCTTTTTTGAAACCAATGAGAAGGGGAAGAATCTCTTTTCCTAAAAGAAAAACAAGAAGCACACTATATGGAAATGCACTCTATTTTTTTCAATTTTCTCAAAACATAAGCAAATCTAACTTAAAACTACCATATTTTTTATTTTGATCGAGATAGTTCTAAGTGCATAAGAGATGAAAGAACATAAAGAGCCTAAAAGCTTGAGAATCCAATCAGAGAACCAATGTCCAACGCTCAATGATGATAACCTAGTCTCAGTCAAAATTTTTCTTTTTTAAGGGAAGAAAAAAGAAGTTTACTATGCAAGAAAGAAATGAAACCTAGAAGCTAATCTAGTGTTCTTCTTTTAGTCTATATAATAGAAATGAAAAGAGATCTTACTAACACCCTAAGCTTTTCAAAAAACAAAAAATCCTTCCGCAAACACAACCCACAAGCATAGAAGCGGATGAACAATAAAAAAACCTAACCTAGCTCTTGAATTTCTGAATCAAACCAATCTTAAACCATAATATTTCAAGCCACAAGCATCAGATTCTATCACACAAGTCTGACAGTGCAGAACTGAAAGCAACATAGCTCAATTTTTTACAAAAAAAATGAGAAAAAAGGGTCTTGGAATGATGCCTACCTGGCATCGCGCTTCTCTGGTGTTGACGGGGCGGTTCTATCCCAGCACCGCTTCTCGCCAACTAGATACAGGCGGTGGCACCGTGTACTACCCACTTTGTTTAGGCGATGGCACTGCTATTCGTACACTGCATAGGCGTGGTTCCCTGTAGAAGACAAAAACACAAAGAGAACGATAAATCAAGTTAGAAAAATACTAGATCAAGGTGAAAACTGCTAGAATGAGTATGGAAACAAAGCATAAAAGGTCGAAATGAATCAGATCTGAATAGATTTGGAAGTTTCAAACCCAAATAGATTAAGTCAGAAAGTAGATCTGACTGAAGAGATTTGGAGAAGGAGCTTGGATTCGGACAAGAATTGTAGAACTGAGGAAGATCAGAACAACTGATGCATATATCTATTCCCCAGTGGAGTCACCAGATTTGTTAGCTGGAATATTTTTCCCTTTGCAAACAGTAAGGTGTTCCACTGGTCTGAATGGTTCATATCCAGAACAAATGAAGGACAGAGGTTGAAGACTCTCCCTGGACGCTGGACGCCGTAGATACCTGGAATATGATGCTTCGATAGTAACCCTGTGTACCTACAATAAGCTTAAACACGCAAACACATAGAAACTGCCAGAATATAATCTACCTATCCATGTTAGTGACTAAGAAATCTAACAAAATACATGTGAAATAAAACAACAACAATATATGTGGGACATAAATCAACTTGCATTAATATAGAAATGTGAATAAGTTTACAACCAATCCTCAGTGTTGACATGCATCTCCATGAAACCAAGCATTCTCATCCCCATAAGCTCCGACTCTAGCTCTGTTTGCTCTCCAATGGTCTTGGGCCAACTGATCAATCCAACAACATAACAATACCTTAAGAGTTCTCCCCCTCAACCATGGAAATGAGCTTGTATTTATAAGGTTCAATGGATAGGGATGGTTGAGAGATTAGTGGATGAGGTGGCCTCTAAGATCCTAGGATGAGGGATCTCGAGTTCAACTGACCCACAATGATAGGGATAAGGGAGGACACAAGGCTTATCATCTAGAAGCCTCGAGAAACTTCTCTTTTTCCCTTTTTACCCATGGTACCGCGTTTCTCCTTCAATGACAGAGTGGTTCTGGTAAAAAATGCTTATGGATTAAGGGCCATAAGCGGTGGCACTGCTTGTGGACAATAAGGGATAGGCGGTGTGAGCAAGGTACCACTCCTAGACAAAGGGGCAAGCACGGTGCTGGGAATTTTCATGGAAGATTGACAATTAGCATGAGTTTCCACTCCAAGAGCTAGGATTCAAGGAAAGTAGGTATGTGAAAAGTCTTATCACATGATGGTGACAGGATTTTGGTATAACACTACGTTATGATTTCATATCCAGGAGTTAATCCTTGGATGCAATTTGACTTTGAATTCAACGTTGAAATCCTTGTATGCATTATTTTTTTCATAATATACAGATCATATCATGTATACATTTCTATGTATAAGTTTGATGACCGACTACATTTTTTGTATTTATCTGTATGCGTTTGGATTTGATTTCTTGCGATATGGAAGATATGGAGCCGACTCATGAAGTAGGTATTTTCAGCAAAAGGGAACTTAACCTTTTGTCTAATTTTACTGAATTTTCATGACCATAATATTCTATTTTTGCGATTTTCATTTAAAGAATGCGCACTAACAACCCAGATTCAATAGCCGGTAGTGTTTACGGTTTTTTATATGATTGCAAGATGAATTAACTGGAACATAATAACATGTATCCTCTTGATATTTGCAGTGGATGATGAAGTACATTAAATTGAATAATGTGCTTGTTTATAGTTAGCACTCAAGTTGTTAGGAGCTCTGTTAAATGTTTAATTTAATTAAGGGCCACTTAATGTGCTTTGTATTAAAATAAAATTTAGGTGATTTACCATCTTCTTTGCCCTAGATTCTTTTAAGAATTTTTTTAAGATATATAATTTGTTTTTGACGTATTTAATGGGATACAAGAAAGATGCTACCACTCATAGAATGTATAAGAGATGATTGCGTTTAGGGTGGATGCCTAATGTTGCATTTTATGGCATTGCTACAGGAGGGACTGCTTGTTGAATTGAAATCCACCTAATTAGATGGTTATTCCTTGAAAAGTTTATTACATTCATAAATGGCAGTTTAATCAATCATGGCTTATCTAGAGGCTATTTGAACTTTTATGCTTATGTTTTATACATCTATTGGAATCTATATGGTAAATTTATCCAATTCTGAGAGTTGCATGATTATATTTTTGAGGGATAATTTTCATGAAAAAATAACTTAATCCTTAATGTTTTCTTCAATGCAAGAGCAGTTATCCATTCACCAATATTGTGCCATGCTCTTTTTGACATGTATTTGGGACCACATTAAGTTTAAAAAAAAAATACTGGAATATGTCTTTCACGCTTGTGGAGATGGAAAATATTGAATCAGAATAAAGAGATTAAATCATGTGAATAGTTGGTTGTTTGCATTTCAAACAGTTTTCTCATATTCATTATTTCGCTTCCCTGTCCAAATATGGTAAAGTTGTGTCTTCATAGTTGTCCTTACAAGCTTGCTTTTTTTATTGGGTTATCCCAATGAGGTAAACCTGGATCGTTGCACCAGTTGAAAGTGGTCTTTTTCACTTAATATATATATACTAATTAAACTTTAAAATAAATAAATAAAACATATTGTTGTTTTTAAATAAATACATACATATATATATATATATATAAACTAATTAACATTAAGTTAATAAACAAAAATAAATAATAATAAAATAATAATAAATACTAAACAAACATAAAACAAAAGCAAAAATACTATGTTTTATTTTATTTTATTTGTTTCATTATAAAAGAAGAAAACTATTAAACAATTTATGAAATTTAAACATGATAAAACTTTATATATATATAAACTTATCTAAATTACAAAATTAATAAATAAATATCCCACTTTTTGTATGGGATTAGTATAATTTGTTTTCATTTTTAATATTTATAGATTAACATAATTTATTTTAATTTTTAGATAATTAATATATATATATATATATATACACATACACAAAAACAATTAAAAATAAATTTTTTAGGTTAAATATTAAATAATGATATAATTAATATGCGTCTTTGAAATCGAAGGCAACTGCTGTCACAGCTAAGCCTTCTTCTTGATTTTTATTTTTGCATAGTGATACCTAGCACATCTTTGGTTTAGGGGAGGTAGATGTTTGTTTCAAGCTGTCAAACTTACCATAAAAAAATCATTTGTTTGATCATTAAGATAGTTTTCTTTTAGAGAGTTTGACCATTGAAAGGGTCGGCCCTCTCTCCCTCTCTCCCTATTGTGCAATCATTACATAAAGACACATATTCATATCTATATACATAAACTTATAAGATCAAAATAAGCACATAAAATTTGTTTTTGTAAATAAATCAAATTAAAAAAATATATAAACAAAAACAACATCATAAATAATAATAAAAGGATTATGATAACATTACAAAAATAAAAATTAAATTAAATTAAAAACTAAAAACATATAAATAAATAAAAAGCATTAGGTAACAAAGACAATCATAAAATTATAAACTATAAATGAACTTGGAATCTTCTCAATTTTATGATTGTTGCACTAACTTGTTTTGCAAGCCACTCAGAAATATTCTTTGACAGGAAGCATTGCTACTTTCAGGTATAATGGCATTTTATTTATTCTCTTTAACTTTTGTTAAGCAAATAATTTCATGAATTTTCAATGCTCTCACAACTTTGTTGCAGGGAAATACTAACCTTTTGCAGGTTTAAAGACAAACAAATGGCATGCAGAAGTAATTTTCAGAAAAAATGTTCCATTGAAAGCTTGAAGGAGTTGAGTTTTCCCTTGTGTGTGTCATGACATTTGCTGCCACAAAGAATCCTTTCAGAAACCAATTATGCCATGTCATGATTACTTACCCTTTTTCCTTCCAATCTTATTCCTCATCCATGTCAGAGTCTACATTTTCATTGCCTTATACATCATGACTTCCCGCATGTCTACCTTTCTGATTCGCACACATTTTCCTTATTTTCAGTTCATCTTTTTCCTTATGAATAAAACCATTCAGCTTCATTTCCATGAGTACATTGCTTTGTTATTCCTGCCATAAAAACTGTCTGACCAACATATCTTTCATCTATAGTCCTACCACTCATTTTGTATAACTTGTGTTGCCTGATGTGTGATTCCTTAAAGCCCACCTTTCAACAAGTCTTGCCCCATCGACCTCAGCACATTATCTGGGATAAAGACTAGAGTTCATTTTTAGTACCTTGAGGTTTGCATGCTTAACTAAAAGTTCTCTCACTAACAATCATGGGAATACATCAATGTCCCTTGATCGTTAGATATTTCAAGTGGCTCGACATCAGCTCATTTATTTGCACTTTGCATGATGTACTTAGGTACCTTGGAACTCATTGACATCAATGGTGAGATTGCCTCACATTGGTTAATGACATTAATCAATGGTCGGTAATCCAATGACTTCTTTCCATGTTCTACATCGACACATTTATTCACATGGTAAGAATTGTAGCATCAGTTTTTGTAGCAGGTGAAGACTATATACTTTTCATGACACCATCAATGATTTTAAAGCAGCATACTTCAGCCATATCAGAGTACCATAGTTCTACTTTTAGCTCTCATCTTTTACTTCATCCAACTAAGCAACAGTTCAGTTCCTTCTCTTCACATTCTATGATCAGAAGCAGCAAAAACCACATTCCTATTGCATAAGTTCATCAACTTTTGGGTAAGTGGAGGTATGTTGTTTTCTAATATTTAGCCATGTAAATCCTTAAATGCTAGAAAATGAATGAATTTGGAAAATTCCCTCACTACATTTCCTTTCTCCTTTTCATAAACCTAATACATTTTAAGTTGGTTGGGGGGGGCGGGGGCGATTATTCATTACCATTTCACATATTCCTCATCTCATTTACCATTAATCAACATGTCTTTCCCAAACTATGCTTTGTTACACATTCATTGCTATATATATTGGCATGATTCATAATATGAAGAAAAGATTTCTAATGTAAATTGATGGTTCATCATTTCCAATGCATATATACTTTTAAATCTTATGTATTGCAATAGAGAAAAAATAAAAAATAAAAAATAAGTAAAAAATGAATGTTGTTAACACAAGAACCAACATTTGTTACACTTATGGTTGTCAAACAAAAACCAACCATAAGGAAAATTGCTGCCACTCATGCATTTCAAATCCCGCAATGATTTACTGCTACATACCATCATCATGTAAAGCCCAGCTACAAAGCCAAATTTTTTAAAGAGAATCAATACATAGTTGCATGAGGACATGCAACCAGTCAAGTTGGGGGGAATGTTGAACCGCAAAAAGACCACATTTTATTCATCTTTTATATACCATTTATCACCTTGTTCCTATTTTATCCTTCCATAAACCATTAAAATCCACCATTTTCATGAATAAATATGGGTTACTTTGTTATTTTCCAAATAATTTATTTTTGAGTATTTTGAGTGAATTTGTGGTTAATTATTGAGAAAAATAACATATTTTCATTATACTTTAAAGTTGGATGAGTTTGGTGATGCTTACAGTGAATTTGAAGACTTTAACAAGCTCAAAAGTGACCACCTAGCCTCAAATTCGAATTTCATCTTCAAGATGTGGGCTGATTTCAAGGAGAAGATCATGGAAATGTGGAGATGGAATATCTTATCCAATATATCATGGAGGATTTGAAGGGATGAGTTGTATATTTGTTGATGATTTTGAGGGATAAGTTGAGAGAATAGTGGATCTGTAATTATGATTAGTTATCTTGAATTCATGTATAAATAGGAGGGCTCTCTCCTCATTTTGGTGAGAGATCTCTGTAGTGGTTTGGAAGTAGAGAATAGTTTAAAGTTAGTCATAGAATGGATTTTTCATTGTTATGTAATGGAGATGATGCTTAATGCAAATCCTAATACTCTTTCATGTTAATATAGATTTTCAGCACTTTATTTCTTATGAATTGATAGAATAGATTTATGTGAGCTCACAAGTTAATGTTGATTATTTTCAATTAGTTTATTTCATGCAATTTAAATATTTATTTACCAAGTTAATTTATGCAATTTCCTATTTTCTGCAATTAGATTTATTTTTATGTCATTTCATGTTTTTATAGCTTAGATTCAAGTTCAGTTGTAGAATAAGTTAGTAATACTCTGCCCCTGCATATATTTTGTATGTACCTCACAAGTTTATGCTCTCTCTAGGTTGACAATTAAATCATTGGATATCTGTTATAATTTGTTTAATGTTTTTCACCAATAGCTACAGCCCAGAAAATCCTTCGCGTTGGGTATTTATGGTCTTCGATATTTAAATATTGTCATGAAGTGGTTAGAAATTCCCACCCTATCAACACTTTTATCCAAAAAAGTGCACCCACCCTGCTCCTTTATACCCTGCCATTGCAGTTGTCCCTTTTTCCAAGTGGGGTATTGACTTTATGCATTGTAATCCTACCTCAGTCAAGGGGCATGGTTACATCATCATAGTCATTGATTAATTTACAAAATGGGTTGAGATAATGCCTACATATGTAGAGGATGGTAATATTGTTGCCCTCTTTTTATTAAACCATGTGATAGCTAGGTTTGGAGTCCCGCAAGCTGTAGTCACTGACCACGGATCTCATTTCCGGAATTAGATGATGGTTGAGCTGAGTGCTAAGATGGGTTTTTGCCATGAAAACTCAACTCCGTATTACCAATAGGATAATGGTTAGGTCGATGCCATTAACAAAGTTTTGAAAACTATGCTGCATAGGATTGCTGGAAATCACAAATCCAACAGGAACTTGACTCTGTTCTCCGCACGTTGGGATTATAGGACTTCAGTAAAAATAACAACTGGTTTCATACCCTTTCAATTGGTCTATGGACTAGAAGTTTTCCTCCCTATTGAGTGTCAAATTTTGTCACTTAAACTTGCAGTAGAATTTCTCCCGAACACTTCTGCCGAGGAAGAGATATTTTTGTACTTGACCAACCTTGATGAAAGTAGAAGAGATGTTGTCTTTGCTAACGAGGAAAACAAGAAATGTATCAAGGCTCAATATGAAAAGTATGTTCAACCTCATGTTTTCAATGAAGGTAACCTAGTCCTGACTTATGATCAGAGACATGATAAAATAGGGAAGGGAAAGTTTGATTCTATGTTGTATCGTCCCTTTGTCTTCAGTAAGATCTTAGAGAAAGGGGCTTACGAGATTGTAGACTATGACGGGATACCCTTCGGGAAACCTCACAATGGGTTGTACCTGAAGAGGTACTAATATTAATACATTTATGTATGGTACCTTGTATATATGTATATTTGACTTTTAGTGTGTTTTGGCGTTTTCAATATGGTTTTGAGTTTGATGTCCATATTGTTTATACCATGTTTTGGTTATGCAGATTGGATGTATTTTTATGGTTTCACTGATGGTGCATGCCGTCATACCTTGAACCTTGCTTCAGCAGCTTGGGTGTTGTATTCTCCATCTCAAGACTTATTCAGTTTGGGAGCGGTTTGTATTGGTCTAGCTACCAACAACATCGCCAAGTATCAGGCAGTGATAGGTTTATTAACCAAGGCTGCATCTCAGTTAATTCATGATTTTGTAGTATTTATGGACTCTTAGCTAGTGGTTTTTAATCTAAACCACATTTATACCATCAAGAACCCTACACTTCTCTGTCTCTTTCAAAGAGTGCGTCTGTTAGAGAGGTCATTCAATTTCATCACTTACAGGCACATCCCTAGGTCTGATAATATGATTGTTGATTCATTAACAAATTACATTCTAGACTGGTATATTTCCCATTCATAACTTTTAAAAATAAAACATGGTCCATTGTAAAACAAACTCTAGAAAACACATAAAACTCATGTAAATATAATTTTTCCATTTGAAACACATATAAACACCATGAATGAGTCTGTATATATATATAAAGTGTTTTTACAAAAATATGGTCAAGAGACCCTATCTAAAACACTCTGGCTTTCAGGTATACAAAATTATACAAAAATATCCTGAAGCTAGCTAAGCTTTCAGTGATACATCATGTAGACCACCTAATTATGCTCGTGGTAGCACATAATAGATCTTGATACCCTACGTATAAAGCGACTGAAGTGGCCCAAAAATCCCATAGTATTTCTCTGAAACCTCCTAGAGAGGTCATCTATAGTAGCATCTGGGATATCCAGAGTCAGTCGACCTAGTTTATCCTCTATCTCGGTGAGCTCATCGTCGCCTCTATGGAAAAATCAAGCTCCTTCTCGCTTGTCCATTAGGGATGTTCCCCCAGGTCGTGCATTCCCAACATCTGCATGAAAACATTAGGTCTCGTTATCATCCATAAAATTCATAAAACATAAAAATATAACCAGGATTTTGAGTCTTTATTCTTACCAATGTCACCCCACTGAGTGCTAGGTGGTAGAGGAAGGTCTAGATCTCCTTGAAATTCGGTCTCTACATAGGCATAGTCCTCAATCATGAGGATCTGATCATTCAGACACTGAAAGAAAGGAGCCTCGTATTTAACCTTGGACCTGCCACCCCTAGTGCTTTCCATAATCTCCACTCACCACGGCATGTGGGGGTCTCTAGGTCTCAACTCTATGAATACTACCTGGGGCCTCAAGAGGGGTACCCTCTCAAAGAAGAAGCATCCCAAAATGGTCCCGTAGCTGAACTGTTTTAGTTCCCCTTCCTGACACTTGGTCAGCTGATCCTTGAACATAGGTAATAGTGCCTCTGCCCAGTAGAATACTGTGGGTGCCATGGCTTCTAGGGCATACAACATGTGATCTCGGGAAGCTTAGTGATCCCCTTGGATCCCAACTACCCTCTACATGGTAAAGAGCACAATGCGAAGTGGAAAATCCCTCACTTCTTTGATCTGGATTTTATTCTTTATGTGGAGATCATGCTAAGCCTTCTAGCGATCCTTCTCAACGCGCTGATGGAAACCTAATGTAAAGAGATCCTCTTCAAGTTGTAGTAGTTGTGTTGCACGTGCCTCTAACGCTACTTTATCATCCATTCTCGTCATAGCTGCGATGCACAGACTAGGAATAATGTATTTCATAGGCATGACTGCCTCTTTCCCATATACCAATTTGAATGGTGTTTGCCCCGTCAGACTCTTGCAAGTGGTGTGATATGACCATAGTACTGTGGGAATCTTCAAGTCACAGTCATCATGGTTAACATTACATACCTTTCTAAGAGCATGCTCCAATATCTTGTTGAAATATTCTATTGTTCCATTCGCCTGCAGATAATATGGGTTACTTTTCTTATGTTATATCTACAATTCTTCTGTCAGTGTGCTTACTGTGCGGTTGATGAAGTGAATTCCTTGGTCACTCATCAATATCCTTGGACATCCAAACCACATCACGATGTTGTCAAACAGAAATATTGTTGTTGTCCTAGCAGTGCAATCTAAGATGGGTGCAACCTCCACCCATTGCATCAAGTAGTATATTTCTGTGATTATGTTCTGCACACGAGTTCTCTTCCTAGGTGAGTTTATTGGACCAACAAAATCCACATCCCCTTTGTCAAAAGTGTGTAGGGTGACTTGTGGTACTAGCAACACCTCTTCTTGTCGCGATGGTTTTCTAGTGCGTTGACAGGAATCGCATAATCTGTCGCATCATTATGTAAGGTGGGCCACCAGAGCCATGCATGAAGTATCTTTCTCACGGTAGCTCATCCTCCATAGTTTCCACCAGCAACTCCCACATGGGATTCCTGTAAAATCTCTCCTTTTTCATGGGGTAGGACACATCGCCTCAAAATATCATCTAAGCCAAGTTTGTATAACTTTCCAGTGATCAACTAGAAATCTCAGGCCTTGACTACCAACTACTTCTTCTGGCTTGTCGATAAATCTTCCGGCATGACTCCTGTTTCCAAGAAATGGATTATTTGGTCATAATAATCATCTCCTACATCAACTCTGAAGAGTTGTGCATCTGACAGTCCCTCGTCAATGTTTGTTGGTTCTTCGCCTGTCTCAATATGAGACAAATGATCGGGGCCAATGACATATCTTCCCCCCCAACATAGGATTATTGACTAGGTACTTCAAAGCATAATGGTAAGTAAACATCTTAAAATGACCACCTAAGAGGTAATTCCTAAATTTATGCAGTGCATACACCATCGCCAGACCGTCTCTCTCTGTGGTCATATAGTTTTTCTCAGCAAATGACAACTTCCGACTAGCGAAAGTGATCAGGTGATCAAGGTCTCTTCACCTAGCTGCGCGAGCACCGCACCTAGTGCGACAGAAGATGCATCGACATGAACATGGAACTCCTTGTTCCAGTTCAGGAACATGAGTATTGGTGTCAAATCCATCTGGGCCTTCATTGTGTCAAAGATTCCTTGACATTTTGGACTCCATACAAATGAAACATATTTTTTCAATAGTTTCTCCATAGGGGAAGTAATCATAGCATATCCTCAGATGAATTTACGATAATGCACAGTGTGCCCAAATGTTTCCCTGAGCATATTCACATTTGTCGGTGGTGGCAAGCTCAAAATGAGTGTTATCTTCACAGGGTCAACCAATAATCCTTACTTGCACACAATGTGGCCCAACAACATCCCAAATGGTGCACAGAAAATACACTTCTTGGAGTTCAACACGATTTGATGATGTCGACATCTTTCTAACACCATTCATAGGTTTTCTAGATGATCCTTAATTAGACCATACACTGTCCAATCATCCATATAAAATTGTAGGAACTTTTGAATGAAATCTTTGAATGCAGCAACAACAACTCGGGAAAATATTGCAAACAACCCTATTCAGTGACAAATGTCATTTTGTCTTGATCTTCCTTTGCGATTCTTATATGGTGATAACCAAAAAATTTATCTGTAAATGAGTACATCTCCTGACCACCTACTCCTTCAAGGACTTCATCAATGAATGGCATCAGAAATGGGTCGTGCATACATGCATTATTTAGTTTTCTTAGTTCGACATTGATTCGAACTTCATCGATTTTCTTGTCTTGCACCACCATAGGACTGATCCATTCTTATTCACTCCACTGGCTCAATGATTCCAACATCCAACATCTGGTTGAGCCCAGCCTTGAATATTTTGTTGTATCACGGATTTAGGCAATACAGCCTCTCTTTAACTGGTTTCGCATTTGGATTTTATGGAATATTCATTTCTCCTAGATCACCCAGTACCCCCTTCATTTCTATGAACTTCTTCGGAAATATATCTTGAAATTCATGTAGCAGATATGTGATCTTTTCCATGGTCTCTTCATCCTAGTAGTCCCCAACACTTGCAAATTTTAGTTTCTCCTCCATCCCAATGTTAACTCTTCTAATATTCAGCGGATGATTCATGGGATCAGTCAGTATATCTGGTGCTGCGACATCCCTACTCCCTTTTGTTTCCAGAATATTGATATTTCGTAGCTCATCGTTGTCCTCAGGTTCTCCAAAAACATTCCATCATTGACTGCATGTGGTAATGTGCATGTGGATCCATTGGATATGCAACCAACACTACTTTTAATACCACATCCCATATGATATGAAGTGCATTGTGGCCATCAATATTGGAATCCGTGAAACTAAATGTATGCCATACAAAAAATTGTTAGCTCCTCCCAAGTGTTTTTTTCTATGAGCAACTCCGCGAATATATACCATGACCTAGGTGTTTCATCCAAAGTGTGAATAAAGGCATGGACCCATTCATCCTCGGGTCGTGATGCCCATAAAGTCAGACATTCCATCAGGTGGTCGTTGGGGTCATTCCTCCCATCATACTTCCCAGTGTGATATACTTCTGTGTTGCCAAAGTGAACTGTCATCAACCATCAACATTATTCCAAGCCAGTAATTGTATTTTTATGAGTAGCCCACTAGCGTGCTAGAGTATCCTTCAGTGCCAACAATCGCTGCAGTTTTGATACCTTCTCTTCAAACTCCATTAAGAACACATACAACTTAGATATTCCTTCATAAATTGGTAATTCAACAATATCAATCGTGACATGGCACAGCGACTGCATGATCAGACCACACTTCCTGAATGACACCTCGTGCATGCAGTTTTTCCAGTTTTCTAATGCATCCTCAGAATCAAAAGATGCAGAACTAGCACTTCTCCAACCGAGTTCTTTGCAGTTGGGTGGATGTAATATTTGGAAATGTTGTAAGCATGATCCCATCCCCTGAAAAATTCATCTTTCACTAGTTCAATATATCTCCTTCCTTCGCTTGGATCCATAGGAGTGATGAATCTAATGTCTTGATTCTCAAATGTCATCATCCATTTCTTGAAATTAATCACTTTCATACTATCGTTGGCCCATCCAATCCACAACAATGCGGGATAGAATCCTCCACCATTAATAACTTCGATCACATCGAAATCAGCATAGGTCTTCATACCTTCAACATCTACGATTACGTTCGACACCCATCTAATCGGTTGTACCTTGGCCTGATTAGCCAAACGTAGCTACACTTGGGATCAACCCAACATCGACCTCCCCATCTTCTACCAGGTTTTTGTTGTTACGATATTTACATCTGAGCCCAGATCCATAATGACTGAATTGACTTCATAGTCCCCAATCTGAATGTTCATGCACATTTCCTTGCCCATCTTTTTTCTTGTGTAAATATTTCACCACGGAGTCCTTCCGCTCCTTACCCATGTAGTGCAACAAATTCTCAATCTCATCTAGAGCATCGGGATCTCTTTCCAGCGATAAGAAACTCTCAAAGAAGTGCTGGAAGGTACCATGATGTCGGGGGATTCGGCTACTGCTGAACGTAATGTGCTACTTGAAAATATTATGGCTGCGGCTAAGCCATTGGCATATAACTATACTAATTCTATGGTGCAAATTGTGGATGCGGTGCAAACTGTGGTTGTGGCTGTGATGGTATAAATTGCATCTACGACAGTGCTGTATGTTGAGGTTGAGATCAAGAGTTTACCACCTTAGAATTCGGATGTGGTTGTTGTACCGCGCGATGATATTCACCCTTCACAAAGTATAAATCATATGTCCTTTCCTGAAGCAGGTCATATGCACGACAGTATTAATCTTCATGTCCCCCTGATCGACGAAATGAACAATATAGGTTTGTTGGCTTCGACACCATATTTTGCATGTAGCTACATTCTTCATTTCGGTGCCCATAGACTTGACATATGCAACACCATGGTATGCTGCCGCAACTCAGTGGGTTCGATGCCCCAAATAATAGATAATTTTGGAAGTGAGGGAAATTATCTTTAGTCTGTCCATCTACATGACAATGAGTGCGCCAAAGGTCTTTGTGATTCTATTTCTCTTTCTTAATGTCTTGCAATCGAAGCGTCAAGTTCACGAGCTTTGCTTGAATTTGGTTCATACCAGTTGCATTCTCCCCAACCAGTGAAGCTTCTAACTTCATTACGATCTCTAGAGCTTCACTCTGTGTCTTGATATTTTGTTGCAATAGTGGTTACCGGATATGAGGTACCAATGTTGCTATAAACCATTCTTTATGATGAACGCCAGTCATATCAAAGTTGACTCTTTCCATCAGTGTTTTAAATCTTTGATCGAAATCCCAAACAGTCTCATTAGGAAATTTCTTAATCTCTTTTAACTCAGTAATATATTGTGATTCATATTTTGGTTTTCGAAATTCTTGAATCAGTCCTCTCCTGACTTCATCCAATGTTTTTGCAGGGGTCTCCGTAAGAACTTGTATAAATTTCATATACCGATCCAACGCACGACCCTGAAGAGTAGTCACCAATTGTCCTTCCTTAATGTTGTCATCTATGGCCTTCCTAATAGTCCACATTGCTTCACATAAAAACCAATACTGCTAGGGATCGTCAGTCCCGTTTCCATGGAACAAAGGTAACTTTGTATCATCGCCCACCATCCTGGGCCTTATTCCTACAGATGTTGATCTACTACTAGAATTTTGTTGGCATGTCAGGCAAGTCGACGTGGAACTTGTGTTTCTTCCTGAATCTGGAGTAGTGAGTGGAGGCATGGGTACATGGCTATTGAGGTTTGATCTTACTATTGTTTCGAGCATAGTATGGGTCTAGTCATCCTCTTCATCACTGTAGGGTTGTTTCGTCCTGTGTGGTATTCCATTGTGCTCTCACATTTCAATCACAGGAGGACCTTCCCCTATCCTTTGCCTCTTCTCTTTTCGAAACCTTGCTCCTCCCCTTGTAAGACCACTTTCTTCCTTGAATTACCTCACAGTCTCGTAGAAAATTACAACCATATACCCCTTATATTTCCATTCATCTCCCCCCTTTCGTCGTGGTATCCACTGCCTCCATACACCGGGGTTATACTACTCAAGGTGCATCTTCAATATACCCTTTCACAGACAAGCATCTTGATTGACAATTGTAGAGACAACAAGAACCTACCTCTAGGTCTGTTGAAAAATTCCCTATCTACTTCGCTGTAGGACTTGGTAGTGTCAACTGCGAATTCAGTGATATATCCTTTTAGGATACTATTGAGCTAGACCTCAACATCTTGCGATTCTTTGTTGTCATTTTCTTGCAGCTCCTAGACCAATTCAGGGTCGAGGATTTTGGCTCTCCTCCTTATAAATTTGTCTTCTTGTAAGTGAACCATGCCAACTACTCGTAGAATATGATGGGAAACTCACATAAAAAGTACTCATGAGGAACGTCATGTGTGTATCTCGCCAACCACTTTTCTATCGTTAGTCCAGGGTTCTAATTTTCTGCTTTAGCAAATTCTTGTAGCTTCTTATCAAATCAATCTTGAATTTCTGGTAACGTCTGATGCCACATATCCTCCTCTCAATTACAACAAGGTCCTGAAAATGAAACCATTTTTTCACGCAAAGCCAACCAACAAAACCCAGTCGACAAGGGTTCCTAATCTGTCGACACTCAACTCGCCGCGATCTCCCTTAGCACTAGCCCAGACAGGTTTTACCCTATCCAGCAATACTCGCGAAGCGGATGAAGTCTCACCCGAGATGTTCGAGGGAGGGCTGATGGAACCAAGTTTTCGTGGAATAGAAGAGGACTATGGGCATCGAAAATTCATCAATTTATCTACCAGATCTAACCCATTACTTAATCATCAATAGAACCATTCATCATTGCTCTGGGAAAGATCGTACCATTCATTCATAAAAGAAATAACCACACTGTTGCGCAAACGGATCTAAGAAGATAACATTACTCATAAGCAATAAACATCGCATCATAGATCTATGTTGCACATATTCACCATTGAATTCACAGAAACAGAAAGACAAGAAAAGACAAAAAGATAACAATATTCATATCAACCTTCATCTTCTCATGTTAATATTGCACAATCATTCACAAATCCAAAACAACAATTCCATTGAGTCTCAAGCTCTCAATTCTCTGATTATGATATTCCTCTCTTATTATGATATCCCTCTATGATTATGATCATTACATTCACAATTCTTCTTCTATTTATAGGTTTGCGCCTTTACATTTGTAGTCCACTTATAACTAATTCCTAACTGATTCTACCAACTAATGACCAATATCCACAAAATATGGTCCAAAAGTACAAAAAGTGACATAAAATATTCAAAATAGTCTATCTTCCACTTTGCGTGGTGTCTTATGTGCTTGCGCGGCACTTTTGGTGCCGCACAACTAACTCGGCCCAAAACCCTTGCCAACAATCCTTTTTACATTTGATAATATTTCCTCCTTCACATGATTCCTGAAATCAAGCAGATTCACCTTCATGAGTCAATAAAATATATTATGATGGAGAATACCTTTGTGAAGGCCTATGTGGCCTAGTAGACTTGCAAATTGATAATTTTGTGGCAAGATTTCTCCTAATGGCTGTTGATTTTTTTATTCTTCACGTTCTTCCTGTTGTTCGCCATTTTTATTTTGATGCAATGGATGCTCATTATTTCCAACAACCTCTTCTTGTAATGGTGGTTGATTTTTTTTTTTCATGAATTTCAACAAATTTTCGTGTCTCCACACCTTTGTTAGTAGTTATAAACATGTGTTCTTCATTAAAATGGAATCCTTGCTTCTAATAACTCTCATTTTTAGAGGATCCCACAGCTAGTAACGTAACTCATTATCAACATATCCTAAGAAAATACATTTGAATAACTTTTCATCAAACTTTGACCTACATTCCTTAGGAATATGCATATATATGCCTCACATCCAAAAAAATTTCCTTAGGAATATGCATATATGCTTCACATCCAAAAAAATTTCCTTAGGAATATGCATATATGCTTCACATCCAAAAAAATATCTAGTGATTGTAACATAAATCCTTACTAATCCATACCTTTCCAGGAATGTCACCATCCAATGAAGCTATGGGGGAGTGATTTATTAAGTAGCAAGTTGTACGAACAACCTTTTCCTAGAGAAATTTAGGCAAACCAGAATTTGAACTTAGCACACTTCTCACCTTCTCTATTATTGTTTGATTCATTCTCTAATCCATCCCATTTTGATGTGGGTTGCAAGGAACTATTTTTACATGATTTATACCATGCTTACTACAATATTATTCAAAGGCCTTAGATCAGTATTCATTACCATTAAATGTTCTAATACACCTCAATAATTTGTTAGTTTCCCTTTCAACAACCGTATGAAATTTACGAAAAGTTTCTAAAACTTGATCATTCCTCTTTATAGGGAAAGGCCACACCTTTTTTAATGCATCATCAACAAAATTAACAAAATAAGCAACCCCTCCTAGTGATTTTACATTAATTGGGGCATAAACATGAAAATGTATCATTAGAATTTGGGGTCTAAAATGGGCCTCATAAGGGAAAAAGCCAACCAAAATGGGCCTCTCAAAAGAAAGAGCCAATCAATATAATGTCAAGAAAATATTCTACCATAATGGTTTACTTGGAATATATTTCATAAAAAAAAACTATTTTTCTTCTTCGTTCAACATACCTCCTTGTAGTTTTAGTCAAATTTCGAGCGGGAGCACTCGTTGGATGTAGAATCCAATTGTGGAATTCAATTTCGCATCCAATGAGTACCCACACTTCATACTTTTGATGGAACCCACCCCATGAAAAACGAGAAATGAATTTAAAAAACATGTTACGTTCAAAGTAACACATTTTTAATGCATTTCTCGTTTTATGTGGGGTAGGGTCCATCAAAAGTATGCAATGTGGGTACTTAACAGTGCTCCTGCTCGAAATTTCAGTAAAACCACAGGGAGATATGTGGAAAATACCCAAAAAAAAAAAAAATTCTCTCTTCTTCCAAAATTCATAAATATTATTTGTTATGTTAACTATTATTTTATTAGTTTCCTTAGGAGGCCCATTTCAGACTTCAAATTTACTCTAATGTAGATCTAGTGTTTTCATATTTGTTTTAGGACCATCCCTTATAAATGGAACCCTTTTTTGTTTACCCATAATACATTGTTCACAAAATTTAAAATTTGTGCCTTCTATCCGAGCCAAAAAATTTTGTTCAACAAGGATTTTAAATCCTCTATCAGTCATGTGCCCAAGTCTTTTCTGTCACAAGTTTGTTGTAGACTCTTTTGCAATAACACCAATATCATATTTCTCCATGTTTTATTTTAATGTGTGAAGAGTGTCTATTTTATGCCCCTTTGCAACAATGAGTGAACCCTTTACAATTTTCCATCCTCCATTGCCAAAACTATATGGAACCCTTCAACATCTAGCTTTCCTGCAGAAATCAATTCATTCCAAGCTCCAATACATGCTTGACCTATTTAAACAATAAATTACAACCATTTTTTGTCTTTATTAGAACATCTCCTACTCCAATTTCACAAAGACTTTTATTACCTAAGCAAAACTTACCCATGTTATAAGATTTATAAGTAAAATTCTCTTTGCTTGGGGCAGCATGGTAGGACGATCCAGAATCTAAAATCCAATCACTATCATGCCTAGAAGTATAAAGGCATGCATCTTCATAAGAAACAATAATTAATACCTCACCTTTTGATGCAATGGCACTAGTTTCGTCATTATTGTTGTTGTTTCCTGTGATTTGCTCTTTTTGTTCTGCTTTTGATATTCAACAATATTTTTTAATATGGAAAAGTTTTCCACAATGATAGCAGGTTATTATTCCATGCCTGGACTTTGACCCACCTTTAGAAATCGATCGCCTTGATTTATTTGTTTATGGTTTCATTCCATGATCACCAAGGGTTAATGCCTCCATATTTGGCATTTGTTCTCCCATAGACTTGTGCCTTTCTTCATTTAATAAATTGTTAGAAACATCTTCAAAACATAGTTTACCGTTTGGTAATGCATTACTTATGGTGGCAACTAAGTTCTTCCAACTATCAGACATTGAGCTCACGAGTATGAGGGATTGAATCTAATCATCAAACACAATTTTAAACGGAGTGACCTTATTCAATACTATGTGCAACTCATTTAAATATTCAACTACTAAGCTTCCTTCCTTCATTTTGATATTACACTACCTCTTCATTGAAAATAATTTATTGATTGTTTTGTTTCGTTCATATAAGTCATGAATCCTTTTCCATAATGATTCGATTGATTTTTCTCGTGAAACATGGAAGTACTATACAGTGTCTATCAAATATTATCGAATAATGGCTATTATTTTTCGATCTAATCTCTCCCAGTCTTCATCACTCGTGGAACATGGTTTCATTGCACATGGATGAGGGTTTCTTTGACTTTCCCTTAATGCAGCTTATTGTTGTCTCCATCAAAACCACCTGTGAGTGAGCCCTACACACACCAAATCTCCAATCCACTTATCGTTGTCTCCATCACAACCACTTGAAAATTATCCCTACACACACTAAATCTCTAATCTCCAACAAAAAGGACTAGGTTATGATACTAATTGTTAGAAAATTAATAGGAGCCAAAAGAGACCATCATTAGCTTGCACTCACCCACTTATCGTTGTCTCCATCACACTAACTTGTAAATGGGCCCTACACACACTAAATCTCGAATCCGCTTATCATTGTCTCCATCACAACCTATAAATAATCCCTACACACACTGAATCTCCAATCTCCAACAAAAAGGAATAAGCTCTGATATCAATTGTTAGAAAATTAACAAAAGCCAATAATTATTTTAAACATATTACAAATCTAATAAATAATTTCTCTATCAGATCAATAACATAAACAATTTGCAGATCTATTTAAAGCAAGGGAATACAAATGCAAGACCAAAAATATATATATATAGCCTTTCATTAAACAAATACCACAACCCTAAACCATGAGCCAAAAACAACGTATAAAAAACAACGTATAAAAAACAATGGAAATAAAAATGTCATAACTATTATTGTTATTTTCTTATTTCTTATAAGAAATAAACGATTACTTTGGATGCTCACTAATTTCACAATTTTTTTTAAGACATTATGTATCACCACTTTTTTCAAATGTTTTTTTAGTAAATGAGTAATTGTCATTATTAAATAAATCTAAACACAATATTGATATTTCAATTAATAAAAATATATTTCAGTTTTTAGTAACAAATTACATAACATCAAATTCCATGTTTACCTTTCCATTTCCATCCTTGGTAGTACTCTTTCACAAAGTCTTCATTTCCATTCTAGAAAACAATCATTTCTTAATTTCCATTCTAGGAAACAATCACTTTGAATTAATAGATATGAGGTAGAGATATTTGCATTATTTTATAATTTAATTAAAGTAGATGTGTAAAGTCTTCATTTCCATTTGGGAAAACAATTATTTTGAATCTAATAGATATGAGGTAGAGATTTGCATCATTTTATAATTTAATTAAAGTAGATTTGTATAGTGTTCATTTCTATTTGAGAAAATAATCATTTTTGAATTTAATAGATATGAAGTAGAGAGATTTGCATCATTTTATACTTTAATCATCATAACTTAATTAGATTGGTAAGTTATGGCTTGAAAATAATAATTTTAAAATGAAGAATTGAAATATTAATAAATTTTTATTTATAAAATAAACTTGTTAGGATAATGATAGTTTTTATTTGAGATTTGGGGTGGATTATAGCCTATGTTTTTTCATTTATGGAGGAGGAGGAGACAATTGTATTCTCCAGATTGATTCTATGGTATTAGTTAAAAATTCAAAATAAACAATTAAAAAAAAAAATA